>JAOTRH010197030.1:0-11396 GCA_034768845.1 Heliamphora exappendiculata | reverse complement strand
ATGGCTCAATTTTGCAAAACCGAAGACTGTGGATGTTTGAGGATATGGTGGACGCTTGATATTGATTTTGTCCTGATTTTATTGTTTGAGAAATGATTCAAATTTGATATTGTTTGTGTAACTTTTTTATTTTTGAATAACAAAAGTTTCGAACATATACTGAGGCCCTTATTGGCAGTCTTAATTTTTTGATTTTGTAGGTACAAATGCAAAAAAGTTAAGATTGCTCGTTAAGTAAAATAAATAAAAATTAAAAAATTAAAAAGTCAAATCAAAACATAAACTCATACAATATTTTATCTAAATTCCCACCACTTTTAAACTATAATAATACGTCTTATTTATAACTTATTTATTACCACTACAAATTACATATAATTGTTAATATTAAATATATAAAATGGTAAAATTGTCCATTTTGAACAAAAAGTAAAAAAGTTAGTTTTCTACCCAAATAACCAACTTAAAAAAAATTACTTTAAAAGTTAAATTATCAAACAATTTACTTTAAACTTAATTTAATTTTTTTGGGGTTAAAATTACAAAAAAACAAAAAAAATTAAAATTTAAACTAGTTATGAATGGCCCAGAGAATGGTGGGTTTGCTCTCTGATTATTTGAATGAGAAGGAATGCTTTGTACAAAGTTCATTAATTTTTTAATGCAGGGATAATATTGCAAATAAATAAATAAAATTTTATTTTATATTATCTAATTCTAATCAAATTAAATATGGATTTGTGTAGTTTATTATTTATTTTTATTTAAATTAAACATAAAAAATAATACAATTTTATCAGTAAACTCACCTCATTTTAATTTTTTACACTAATCTCACTTCATTATTAATTTTATCTAACTTACAACTATTATTTGTATCATGACCAAAAATCAAGAAAAATCTATACCTACTATCAAACATGGCTAACGATACTAAGAAGTCATTCAGTAAGTAAAGCACGCATGTTAACAAATTGATGTGGTGTGCCCATCCAATACATGCATGCCATGTATTCACGATTTTAGGAATTGATTCTACGTATAAAAAAAAAACAGCTGACACAAGAGCGATGCGAGAATACACCAAAGAAGTTCGGATTGAGATTAGAGTATAAGGAGGGTCTCAGATACACTAGAATAAGGCTCATATTTAAAGAACATAGAGTATCCAGTTATTTTTTGTATTTTTTATTGATAATAATAGATTATTTTTTTTTATTCTTTCGTGAAAGTAGGCAACACGTGTGATACATCTATTGGATGGGCATACACAACAACCACACAATCAGAGTAAATATTCGGTGTTCCTAGAGTATCATGTGACAATTTTGCATGATGCTCTTATCCAACATCATAACAAAAATTTTTACGACATAGTGTCTCACATAAGGAATTAATAAATGACCACTATAATATGTGGTTGTAATCATTTATTGGCCAAAAGTGCCACGTAACATCGTCTACATAATACTCTGAGAGTACTTACTATGGTATTTTTTTTACCTAATAATAATTTCTCAAAGATACTTGTATTCATAGTTATCTATAATGTACTGTATCAGTCGGTACATACAAGTTTGAAACAATACCGATACATTAATTAATTAGTTTCGTATCAATCAAAATACTCATTCGTACTAGTTTGTACCGAAAGTATTGGCCAATACTGGCCTATACCAACGTATACTGGGTAATACCAAATCGTACCGGTGCATAATTATTTTTTTTTTACAAAAAATTAAATTTTACTTTATTTTTACTTATATTTTTATTTTTTATTTTTATATTTTAATTCAAATATCAAATATAGCATAAATGGATAATTATAAAACTAATCAACGTTAAATTATTATTACAAAATTAAATGTTAAATTCTATCACTTTCAAATTAGTCATCTCACTATAAATAATAAAATTAAAATTTAATTTAGATTAATTAATTAAAATATTATTTTAAATAAATAAATATATTATATTAAATTATTTATTATTAAATAATAAAATTTAAAAATATATATAATATTTTATAACAATAAATTTAAAAATAGTAGCAAGTGTTTCATTAATACCAATAAATATTATGTCAATAAAAAAATTAATACGCTTGACACGGTATTTAGAACTGTACTTGTATCCTTGAAACACTCGACCGCCGCGCCGGTTCAGCAGAACCCAATCCCATCTGTGAAACCCTAATCCCATTCGCTCGTCACAGCTTAGTTTCTGCACTCGTCGCCCCGAAGATCACCCACTCAATCCACAAATTGGACTCGTTATTGACATGGCTTCGATCCTAATCGACCCCCAACCCCCCCCTAATCCACAGAAATTGCATAATCTCATTGGCGAAAACTACGAACTTTCATTAAACCAATCGATGCAAGATCTTTTAGACTCACATAATAGTCGTGATCTTTTAGCTTTTGCTTCTACTTTCTACGAATTAATGCAAGCTAAAGCCAACCCACCTCTCGAAACCATCTGGTTCTACTCAGCTTTAACGTTTCGCCACGCGAATTCAACAAAAATCGTGCCCTCCGATCGAGTCTCTGCTATAAAGGACCTGTTTCAGCTGACACTGACTTGTTCGGCTTCGTGTAGTTCTTCGAAGAGCATCGTCTTGCTCGCTCCGGTTATTTATGAAGTGTATAGAGTAACTGTTGATTTGAAGAGAGAGAAGAAAGTGATGAGAGAGGTTAGGGCTTTGGTGAATGCAATTCTTGGGCACATTAGCGTATGCTGCTCCGTAAATGATGGGTGCGGCGGTTTGGGTTCGGATTCAGACGATTTTACTCGAAAATTGGAGGATTTGATTCGTGTTTGGATTGGTGATGGGGTTTATGAGACCTCAGAAGAAGGGTGTAAATTGTTTTTCCCACTTTTGGGTGATGACATTGTTGGAAAAGTCAGTGCTGTTAGTGAGCTGGCTGGAGTTGTGATCACAGAGGCCTTTTTGTTGAAATTGTGCTTGGATTTCCGCTCAGGAGTTTGTAAACAAGAGTTGCAGAAAGAGCTGAGGACTTGGGCTGTTGGTTCCATAACCGGGTTTCATCATTTTTGTTTCTTTGGTTAGTGTACACTTACTAGAACTCGTGATTTCTTAATTCTCATTTCCAATTCATTTTGGTGTTATGACTTATTATAAAACTCAGTGTAAAAGGATTCCAGTTCAAACAGTTTTAGAATCCTTGGATGGACACTTTATGTTCTGTTTATTTGCTGCCATTTTATTGCTATACACTGCTCATTTGTTGTCATTTTAATGCTGTGTAATAGATCTGTTAGGCATGTGTGGAGCCTAGTTAGTTTTTTAGGTCTGACCTATGGCTTGACCCATTTTAGAGGCGCTACGGATTTTAATGGGCTTTTTGTGACACTTAGTCCATGGAGAAGAGGATCGGGCGGATTGGCCCTAGTCGGATGCAGGGTCCGAGGGCAGTGCTCTGGGTAAAATTTGCCACCTGGTTTGAGTATTTATATATGTCGCTTCTTGCTAGGGTTTAGTACCATTGTATTGTATTGCCTCTTCTCATAGTGAAATTGCCGATTTTGGGTGAACCATGTAAATTGTGTATCTGTGTGCAATTGTTTTATTCTTTTTGTTGTTGTTTTCTATTTTCTATTCTAACAAGACCTTCCTTTCATTGATCCTTATATATGGTCCGTATCAATAACTGAGCACACACTATATTTTTATTTGATTATGGAGTTTAACATTGCCCTATTATTTTCATTAATGTAGGGGAAGATAAGCTCTATTACATGACTTCTAAGTATGCTTGTGTCATTGATATCAGACAGGATAGGCTTTGGGCAGTTGGGAGTCTTGTGATAGACTTTTTTGTGTCTAGTACAACACATCCTAAGCATAGTATGATCGATTCTGTTTATTTGCTGTCATTTGTGATGCTAAATTGTGGATCCTCCTTTTGATCCTTTTATCGTCATCTGTCTTACCCATAAGGGCCATAACTGCACACACACACACACATACACACAACACACACACTATGCTTGTATTTGATTATGGAGCTTTAACATTGCCTTCTGATTTTTATTCATATAAGCGAGGATATGCATCTTGGTTTTATTACATTTTCACTGCATTCTTTTGAAATATCACTACTACAGAAATGAAGAAAGATCACGGTTAAAATCATGATCTTTTAGTTTTAATCTCAATTTTGAAACAGTGATCTATCTGGGTGTAATTAAATGTAACCGTTTTCAATCACATTTTTTTACAGTGATTAATATCCTGGAAAGCTGAGATAAAAAAACCAACAAAATGTTTTTTGTCATACATTTGAGATCATTTCTCAAAAAAGATCACATTTTTTTTTGGTGAAAAAGTATGGTCATATTGTTATTTAAGATCTCATGTTTTATATATAAAAAAAACCGTGATTGTTTCTTAGGTTATGAAAATAAGATATTTTCATCCCAATGGTTTTATAAACTTAAAATGAGCTGAAAATGACTTCAAAATAAATTTTAGAAATAGTAATTGATTTAACAAAGCGTTCATCCATCCCAATGATCAATCTTATATATATATATATATATATATACATACATCAAGCTACAATTATATCAAATGGATGTATATGGATTGATAAATAAACACACACACACACACACACACACATATATATATATATATTCTTGCAATGCACCTTCTTCTTGGTGGGGGTACCAATTTAATTCCGCAATAGGAAAAGAAAAAAAATAAAAAGCAGGGAAATTGATGGAGTATTTAGAACACTCAGGTAGATAATTCAGAACAAATGGACATCATATTAGGCACTAAAACAAAGTAACAACAAGCTCTGTAAATTTCATAATTCAAGAGCCAAATGTGTGCCAAATTTGTATTAAATCATTTTAGGAATGAAAAAAACAAACAAAAATTTCACAATCTGAAATTGTATTAGCTAACAATGCGTAATCTAACTATCGCACGTATATTAGCCCTTTCTTTTTCAATCAACACCTATGGGAACATTGATTCTAGTTGAAATGGAAATGGGAAGAAGTTTTTGTAACAATAGCTTAGCTGTACTCACTAGCAGTTCATGATCCCAAATGATTCCCAATTTCCCATCAATTGGTCTAGAGAATTTTAAATTTCAACCTCATAATTATTTCCATGAAGTCTTAGTACGCGTGCTCCGGTGCTCCCCCTCTCAAGAGTTTCCCTCTATGTAAATGTATTTCACGAGAGGTTAGACTACTGCAGTATCAACGTCACCAAGCATAGTAACAAAATTAGAATTAAATATATTCATATTTATAATCTTCAAACTCAAGAAATTGATTGATCTCATTTATACATACCTGTATGCTCCCATCTGCATTAATATGAGTATATGACAACTATCTATTTTACATCATAATATGTACGGCATTTGAGATCTGCTCAAATTCTGAGATCTGTCCAAATGATGACCTTAAAAATATGCCAGTAAACTTATTTCTATACCAATCGTATGTGAAGAAAGCACATGGCCTCATTGCTGGTTGAGTTATCTTTCCCTTAAATGTTGCTATCAAAGTTTTCCTCTCCCCTGTCAATTTTCTCCTTCCCCCTTGTATGTTACAAGGGACAAGAGACAAAAAAAATGAGCACATGATGGAGAATTAGGTTGCATTTTGGTCAACAAAGACAATTTATCGCATTGGACTAGACAATAAGCCAGAGTGGCCTTAGATTGATTTTGACGGCACTGTTTTTATTTGGTAGCTGTGGCATGTTGCACAATCTGTGGTTGTGATTAGCCCTTTTTGATATTGACTGAGATTCATTGGCATTTATCTGCCAAATCTTGGTATTATAAGGCAAAGTGAACCCGTAACCTTTTGTTAAGAACAAATGTGCAAAGCTGAAAGGAATTGTAGAAGATATCTCAGCCTATAAGGATGCATGGTTGTGGCCTGCTTTTGAGTAAGTTGCGATATCTACATCTACAAAAAAACATAAAGCACAAGGCTCCATATCAACAAATTTGTATGTTAAAACACCTAAGGGCTACATTCACCTATTGTCTCCGCCTCAATTATCAATAACTCCTCTTCTCAAGAACAGATTTGATCATTCCACTGCAAGCACTTCTCAATCTGCTAAATAGCATCCCCTTGCAGATAACACAATGTCCAATATCAAAGATCAATGATCCCATGAAAAATACTCAGATCAGATTAGGCCATATCAGGATTCTCTCATCCTCCAAGGATCTCTTTGGCTCTCTTAATTTTGAGAAACATTAAATGGGGCAATACTCCTCAGATGGAGCCTAATCTAGACAAGATCAGGGGGTCCAACTTGTTATACCATACTATACAAGAAAATGGCCTCAGCCAAAATGCTACAGATCATGAGAAAATAAAAAAGTTGATGCCAACGTACTTAAATCGCAAACTTACATCAATTTCACCAGCAGTGGCAGTTATTGAATTCCATTTCCCTAGCCTTTTCAAGGAATGCAGCACGCTATAGAAGCTTCTTGGGTTGAGCATGTGAGTTTGCAGTAAATTGTATATGCCTATCATCAATATGTTCAACTGCAATAAAAAAAAAACTCTCTTACAGATACGAAACCTCCAATGGATCCATGATTATAGTAATTTGAAGAATCTGTCCAAGAAAAACCCTTCAACTGAAAAAGATAAAATCAAACCAAACGAAACTAATATTTTGTTCCATCAATTGGGGTCGGCTACATGTCTTTTACGCCATTCTGCCCTGTTAAGGGCTATATTTTTAGTTAGTTTCAATGAGTTTATATATTTTTTTAATGCGCTATCTCATGTTAATTTAGATTTACCCATCCTCCTAGTGTTTTTATTACCCATGATCTGTCACTTTTACTGACTACTGCATCAACTGGATCAATTGGTTGGAGTCTAGTGGAGGTCGGGCAAGACATGACTGGGCTTAGATGGGTGTGTTTGCCCTCGTACTAGATCACAAGTACACTTGGGTCACCGATCCTCCACTCTCTTCTTCACATTACAAGTTAGAGCTTGTGTTACTTGAATATCAATATGAAGATTGGAAATGGCGAGCGTTGGTGATGGAAGCCGAGGGCAACTCGGTGTGGATAAAGCCAAGAGAAAGAGAAAGATGCAGGTTAGGGTTAGGGAAATGAAGGTGGGAAAGTGGAAAAAATTAGAAATCCACCCAAAAAACTAAGCACCAAAAACATGTTGTTCAAATAATGTCATTTCTAGGTAAAAACTGAGATTAAAAACATAAATTATTATCTTGGTTTTTTTAAACCCGAGATTAAAAAAAATATCATCTTAGCTCATTTGATAAATTGAGATTACAACATTACTCAAACTTTTTATCGCACTTTTTAAAAATTGAGATATTTTTAATTTTTCTTTTGTGATGTTTAACTTCTATTGTAGTAGTGTGTGCTCACCTTCTTGTTTCCTATTTGCTTCAAGAGACCCTTGTGAGGATGCTTCTGGAGCGCACTTTACCTGTAAACTCCCTACTGGTAAGTGACTTTTTGGGAATCTTTTGAGTCATTGTGCTTTCTCATTTATGGAGTCATATAGAGGTCCCCTAAATTCCAACTCTTGGTATATACCTGTTTTGATCTTTTATGTAAAGTTGGTCAGTTTTAAGTTTTAATGATTGTACGTTGAATCTTATTATAAATATCTAATCTCTTTCACTGCAAACCAAATTGAGTTGTCATACTCATTGGCTGCATTCCTCCTTACCGGAGGATGGAACTGTAAAGCTCTGTGGAGTGGGTAGGTGGATCATTGATTATTCTGGTGGTTGGTTGGTATTGAGGAGGAATTGTAGCCAAAAAGTCGGAATTTGATTTATTTGTCACAGTAGAAAATGGATCAATCAAAAACATAAAGAGGACAATAAATGCAATTCAAAATTTTTGACATTACAGAATGAGAAACTAATGCACAGTTGTGTGTTGGCCTTATTTTGTTTTGGGTTTCTTTTCTTTTTTTCATTTTGTTTTTGGATGGGTGAGGAGTAATATCCGACATATTTAGACACGTATTAATGTTTCCTGCGTAACACAAAGATGTTAATGAATTGATAGGTAAATTGGATCAGGCTAAGTCAATGCTTTTCATAGTTTTCCTTTTTCGTCATAACCCATCACTGGTATTTATTACTTCCTAACTTTTAATGAGAAGAAGAGATTATTTGTTGGCATTAACATTGTATGTCACTGTATACTAGAATCATTATTGAGTTACTTGTTTAATTTTTCTTTCTTAACCTGTGGCCTTCCTTATTGTAAATATATTTTTATCCTTCTTCATATATTGAGTCATCATTGTATTGTGTCTTTCTTTGTCATATAGAAAACATACCGTTTGATTTGATTGTCTAGTCTTTATAATTAATTTGGCATGCATTCAGTACTTTATGAACGTCTCTGTAGAGTTCTGAAGATGAGGTTATCCTGAGGAATGTTCTGTCTGATGCTGTGATATTAGTCGATTATTCTTTCCTCAACCCTGATAAACTCATTCATCTCCCTACCAAACGGTTAAACAGTCTTGCCATCGCAAGAGTCCTACTTACGCATGAAGCAACGGAGTTCTTTAGGTATGAAGCATGCTGATTATGATTGAGAATCGTTTCAAACTCTCCTTGCAGATTCTAATGACCCTCATCTGCTTGGTTGCAGGGTAAGAGGGGATCAGACAAAAGCTCTCTCTTATGTAAATGCCTTCTCTGGCTCTCAATTACCTTGCCAACTTATTAAATTGGTCACAAATGAGATTGGCATGCATGGCAAGGCTGGTCAACCAAGGGGACTGTCACCCAAGGCTCTTTTGAGTAAGTAGCTCTCATAAAAGAAGATTTTCTTGATCTTGCACCCTACCTAATTTGTGAAAGTATGATAATTCCCTTCTCAAATTATCAGAAACTCACTTGTGAGATTTGCATTTTACTAACCAAGGGGACTGTCACCCAAGGCTTTTTTGAGTAAGTAGCTCTCATAAAAGAAGATTTTCTTCATCTTGCACCCAACCTAATTTGTGAAAATATGATAATTCCCTTCTTGAATTATTAGAAACTTGTGAGATTTGCATTTTACTAGATCTTCAGTTTCAAGTCTAATATATAATATACTATTTTAAAGAATCTTCTGTTGAGTGGGAAGACAAGTAATCAGTGAAGACAAGTAATAAGTAAAGGAAGAAAGAAATTATCTAGCACTTAATTTCACTATTAATTGAAATTGCGTTGGAAATAAGAAAGCTATACTGATTCGGTATCTTTGTCTCTGGTACCCCCTATTGTATGCTGAATTGCAGTATTTATTGTGTAATGTATGTATATACACACTCACACACTAAATTGTTATTGGCCTCATTCTACAGAATGGGTGGTTAATTTAGAGGATCGAGGGATCAAATTATCGGATGATGTCATTGCAAAGTACAAGTCAAGATTAGCTTTTGATATTTCAGAAGCAGAACATGAGCAACTGGTAGACAATAAAGAGATGACAAAACTGGATGGCGATCTCCACTTTTACATTGATAACAAGGGAGAAGGGGAAGGCAAAGGGGAAGGCGGAAGTGATGAGAAGGATGAAAGGACGATAGAGTCTATGAATGCTGTATTTGTGGCTGCTGCCCACACAATGTCGTCGGCACAAAATGGCGGGGAAAGAAGAAAGAGAAAAGAAGGGAGGACTATTGGAGAAAAGAAGCAAGTAAAGTTTCTAAAATACAAGCTTTATGACAATTCCCGATCATCGGGAGAAAAGCCCACGTTTCTCAAGAAGGATGGATCGAGCAGTGGAAGCGAGGCTGAGAATCCACTCTCGGATGAAGATACCGATGAAGAGAAGGAGAAATGAGGATATCTGGATGGATGCAAGAGATGGTGACAAGGATTTTCCCTTCAACTTCAAAATCTGGTGTTTTATCAGCAGGAGATTGAGTGCTACCGGATTTTCCCTTCATTTATCAGTAAGATTTATGACTTCTGTTTTGAGATTATAATGTTTTGATTGGGATACAAGTTTTGATTTTTTTTAAATTATGAGATTGTAATGTTTCGGATTAAGGTTGTTACAAAAATCTTTTTTACCCTGTAACAATGTCTCCTTTTTGGGCTTAAAAAGCCCGGGATTTTTCTCCGGAGTTTTTTTTTTCATCTTTTCTGATTCCTTTTTATTTTAGTTTATTTTTTTAATTGTTTTGGTTGCTCATAGCTAGAGAAATTTAGAAAGTATGGTCTAAAGTGGAAAAAAAACTTCACAAAAACGAAAAAAAGGGGCAAAAACTTATTTAAGTCGGTTATTTGTCTTATTTGATTTTTTTTACAAATTTTCTCTCTCTCTCTCTCTCTCTTTACTTTTTCTTGACTAAAGAAATTTAAAAACTACATTTATTGAGGCTAATGGTACAGTTTTTTTCCTAAATAGTCTAATTAATAACTAGCTTTTTTTTTTCTTTTTTTCTTTTTTTTTTTTTCATTTTTAGTTGAAGAATTATTTGAATTAAAATTAGGCCGTTTAGTAAATTAGTTTTTAAGTTAATTTTTATGAAGTTAGTTGATTGAATAAAAAATTATTATTATTATTTTTTATTTTTTGTTTAAATTGAATAGTACTACTCTTCAATATAGTTAATTATTATGATTATATATGACTGGTAATAAATAAATTATTAAATAATTGTATTATTATCTTTTAAAATAGGTTGGAGTTTAAATGTAAGAACAAATAAATGATAAATTTTTTTATTATTATTTATGAGAAGTGGTTATTTTGTACATTGAACACGATCTTGAGCGTGGCTTTTTTTTTTTAAAGTAAAGAAAGTGAAATAATTAAAGTATATTGAACACGATCCCACCTAATTCGGTTATTTTTACTTTTTAGCAATAAGCTTTGAGAGACCTTACAGCAATCATGAGAATACTTTTGCTGAAGTGGGTGGGCCAAATCCCTTCAATAGTTAGGACAAAGCTTTTGAATGTACATAGCACAATGCCTTACACTAGAACCAATTGCATACTAGAAAAAATATTTATAAACAATAATAATTTTCATAAGATATATAAATACACACATATATATATTAGAATTTGTGAATTCATTGGCTATTGAATTATAAAATTCAATAGCAGAATTCAATTACAATTGAATTGGCTATTCAATTAGCAATTGAATACAGGAAATTAATACCATTCATGGTTATTGATTTTCCTGTAATCTTCTCTATGATGGAATGCGTATATATGCTGTCATCTTATTCAGAGGAAAAGGGGCAGAGAAAGGAGAAAAAAAGAGACAGTTCAGAGAAAACCACAGTAGAGGCGAGAAAGGAGAGATACAATTCTCAGATTATATTGCAAGCTGTAAGAGAGAGAAAGACAGACGGAG
>JAOTRH010197009.1:0-11398 GCA_034768845.1 Heliamphora exappendiculata | reverse complement strand
ATATATATATATATATATATATATATATATATATGCTGTGTGTATAATATATAGATGAATGCTGTGTATGTGTTTCAACTGTGTTTGAATCAGTTAATTGGTTTCTTTTTATGTTAATTATTGATTATTATTTATTTTTATTAATTTAAATAAAAAAATTAAAAATAATAAAAACTAAAAGATAAGATTTGATAAGAATTCTAATTTTAAGCTAATTTTTTATACCTTGAAAATTCATCATGTAAAAATAGTATAAGAAAAATTTAAAAAAAATTGTGTTAAAGCATAAAAGATGTTAAAAAAAGCTTTGCTTTTTTTTTTTTAACAGAAACTTGAAAATCGAGAAGTTAAATAAACTGTCAGATTTTAAAGAGTGTTCTCATTTTAGATTAGGCCATGTTTTTTTTAAAGTAAATATTTAAATTAGTTTTTCTAATTACAAATTAATTTTTTTATGTAAAAATAATAAAAATTTTAGTCTTTTTTATATTTCTTAAGTTAACTCAGATTTTTTAGTACTAAAAATGTTATTAGTTAGTTTTGACCAAATATTTTTAGGCTTAAATTAATTAAGTAATTTTCTTTTTAAGCCTTAAAAGAATTTTATGAAACATTATTTTACAATAATTATCTAAGTTTAGTTCATTTTTTTATATTCAGATTTTGAAACTTGCTAATTGAACTCTAAACTCAACTCTAAACTCATGTGAGTCTTTTTATATCTAAGTCAATTAAATTTTTAATTATTGTTTTATAATTTTGAGGTGCACTATTATTAAAAATGATTATATTATGAAAATATAATATTATAAAGATAAGAATGATAGTATAAACTGCATCCCGATCACTATGATCACTATGAGATGATAAAGTATACCAACGAGGTGATGTAACAAAGGCGATGAATAACGACCAGGTGACTAAGAAATAATTATTTTTCACTGCGAGATAACTTCTCGAATTACTAGTAGAATCATTTATTCGGACGTCATTCTAAAAAAATAATAATAATAACTCAAATATTTATGTACTCACACTAGCATTGCTAATGATATTATTAAAATCATATATTTTAGGCGATGTGTAAAATAAATCAGCTGGAATGAATGTATGCTGTTGTCTCATATTTCTCACATATGTTGTAATTATGAACATGATATGTTTAGCATATATGTTAGTAAGTTTTGGAAAATTTTGTAACAGTTCTGACTTAGTTTTTGTGTAAATAATAAAATATAAATTTTTTACATATGTGAAAAAAAAATATAAAAATGATGAATTTTTAATTTACTGGCCGATTATGGACGTCGTTATTAGAAATAGATCGTGATAATATTATATATAAAAAGGAATTTAATATTAGTCCTTTTATATTATATAAAAAGGAATTTAATTATTTATTTTTAATAAATAAAAAATAGTAATAATAATAATTTAATTTGTTGATTCTAAGTCTGTGTTTGGTATGGTTTTTAAGTCAAATTTTTTGGCTGAAAAATTAAAAAAAAATTATTTGTTTCGACACGCACATTTTAAAAATAAAAATAAAAAATCTAAAAACTACTAAAAAAAACTAGTTCAAACAAATGTTAAGGTATCTAACTAAAAATAACTTTATTAGTTTATTAATTTATAGAATAATATAATAAAAATAAAAGTTAAAATAAATTTTTTTTATTAGAGGGTAAAATTGTTTGGGAATCATATTAAAGATGGAGAGAGAGTGTATTTTTTAAAAAATATGTTTTTATGCATTAAATTTGAGTGTGAAATGATTTGAGTCATTTATTTAAAATGTATGCTTAGGAGAGAAGAGATTTTTGAAAACTTATCGTATTTTGTTATATGAATATACAATAATGTTATGAACTTAAAAAAATTATTTAAAATTTAGAATTTAAAATAAATTATTAAAATTTACTTATAGTGCATCTTACATATTATTAAATATAAATTTACACCTTAAAAATTATTTTTAAGATTAAATTCTGAGTACATTTTATAAGTACATAGACTTTTCTCTCTCTCTCTCTCTCTATATATATATATATAATACACGCACACCCTCAGCCATGTGCACACACTCAGCAGTCGGCACACCCATCACCTTTGATCTCCACGTACACCTATGCACTTAAAAATTTGACTCCTAGCTTTTAATCTCAAAATTGCACTTCAAATTCTTTTAATTTTATGTAATTATACTTAAATTTTTCAAAATAAGTATCTTTTAACCCACAAATATTATATTTTAATTCAAAAAAATTACAAGAAAATTCTATTAACAACAAATTTTATTATTATAATAATTATTATTTTTTTATTTATTAATTTATAATAATAATTATTATTATATTTTTATTGATTCATTATTATAATAAGATAGGTCTCAAAAAAATACGGCAAGGGTTGAAAATTAAAGAATATTATAGATTAAAGAATATTATAGATGTGCGATTAGTCAGTCTCTTAGATTAATAAAAGCAAATTGTTTATTGATGATTATTCAAATTAGGGTACACGATTCGGTTTGGATCGATTTTAAATAAAATTAGGAGCTAAATTGATCCTTATGCTTTTAGTAATTTTTAGGCCAAATCAAACTGTGTAATTTGTGAAATCAATCTAGACCAAACTTATTATTAATGGTTCGGTCATAATTTAAAATTACAATTTTATTAATATACAATAATAAAATAAAAATAGTAGCATAAGTTCAGTAGTTAATGTTCAGCAAAAAATAGTAACTAATATCAATATTATAAAATTTTTAACAGCTTATATTTTCAACATAAAAAATATTAAAACAATTTATGTTTAACAAAAAAAAATAACAACTAATATCAACGGCATAAAAAATAATTTATTTCAGTAATTTATATTTTCAGCATAAAAAAAAGTCCATTTTAGCGCCAAAAACAACACCGCTGAAATTGAATATTTTTACTGTTATTTAAGTGATATTTAATTATTTATAGTATATAAATATAATATTATATATATATATATATAAATATATATTAAATTAAATATCACGGTGGTCAAGTTCGATTTAAAATCAAAATCATAAAATAAAATTTGTAAATTAATTCATAATTTACAATTTATATATTTTTAAAATTAAAACTAAACTAATTCAAAATAAAACTAAACCAATTCACTAATTAATTCGTTAGGACTAATTCTTTAATTTTTTTAATTTTTTAAACACCACTAATTAAAACTGCATCATCACCACATCTTTTCATCTGGTCCCATCCGTTTTCAAACTTTCGGGCTAATTTTTTATAAAGGTAAAAAGATGGAGAAGTCTAAAAAAGTTAAAGCTGTCCAATCTGCTTTAAAAGCTATTTAAGTATTTTTGGGTAATTTGTTTTATGAGTTATTTAAATATTAATAAAATATTTATATGCCAATACAACTATTTTTATTTTCATTTAATATATATAAAGTGCAAATGCATCTATAAACAGTAAAAATTTTCGTCCCATAGCAATTTTCTATTTTACCTTTGCTTTACTTTTTTTTTGTTTTTTTTTTCCCTGTGCCTATTGTTGGGTTAATTAATTGGTTCATTGTGTCATTTTTGTTTTAAATTAGACTCTAATTGATAAATAATTTTTTTTAATTTTTTGGCTAAAAATAAATATATGACCCATTTGAAAAAAAATAAAAAAATTAAAAAGTCAAAAAATTAAATTCAAACACTAATTCCTAAAATATTTTATTCAAACTCTCATTATTTTTAAAAAATAATAATATATTTTATTTATAACTTATTTACTGTCACTACTAACTACATATAATTGTTATTTTTAACTATCTAGAAAGGTAAAAATTGTTCAATTTGAACAAAAAATAAAAAAACTAAATTTTTTTCCAAACAAATGAATTTTAAAAAATTAGTTTAAAAGCTAATTTACCAAATATAAACTATTTTTAGCCAAATTTAATATTTTGGCTAAAGTTGTAAAAAAAAAATTTAAGCTGATTGCTAATGGAAGGCTATTCACTCTCTTTTGTTTTCACTAATTTTTTTTCATGTTTTTGTTAAAAAAAATTAAATTTGAAATTATTTATATAATTATTTTCATTAAAGTTGATTGTACTTTAATCAAAATTTAATTTTAATACATTTTTTAGTGTCTCTAATGTTATTGTAAGTTAAAACTCTAAATCAATTACCATTGTTGGTTAAAAACCTATTTTATATGAATTTTCGTGCGATTGAAAGTAAATTTTTTTGAGATATAATTTTAAAGATGAAGAGTTAATATCTTAATTGATCATTTTATCTTTTTTATTCTTACTATTTTAAAGACTATTTAAGAATAATTTTGACTTTTTTTTTATTTTTGTTCTTTTTAAATTTTAAAAGACAAAAATAATTATACATAAAAAAACATAACAAAAATAGTATATTTATTATGACAAGATAATATTAAATCTATTAATTACATCCTACTTTTTGAATTCTTTCATACAATTTTTATATATTTAGATATTTTATTCTTAATTTGCTAACATTTATATGCAATAACTTCATTATTTTTCAAAAAAATTAATTTCGAGAGACTTATAGTCTATGGTACAATCGAAGCTATTTTTTCGCCACAATAAAAAAATGTCCACCGTGATTTTTTTTTAAATGTCAAAAAGTTGAAATAGGTAATGAAATATTAGGCAATGATTGCAAAGCATCTATTCTATTTAAACATAAAATAGATATGGACACATATTTATTATACTACACGCGCATATATGTAACTTTTACATGTTTTTCTTAAAAATAAAAATATTAGAATTAGTATACAAAATGTTATATTTTTTATAAACATAAATATACTTTTGTTAATCACAGTTTATAGATAGTTTAATGAAGAAAAAAAAATCAATATCAAACATACTTTGGACGTAAAATTTTTTAATTTTATAAATATTAATACAATTTACACGTATATTTATATATTATTTTTATAAATATTAATATTAATACAATAATCAAAGCCAATGACAACACATTCGCGATGAAAACAAAAAATTAAGGAACAATCATGCTTAATCAAGACAAAGACTACTAATGGTACAAGTACTTTGTCTTCAACAAAGTTTATTTCAGATTAATCTCGACTATTAAATCATTTAAAACTATTTATTTTGATAAATATAAATATGATACGTACAATATTTTTTATTCTAATACTTATATACGTCTTTTTGTGTTTTGTAATAACTGTTAAAAATACTATAAAAACAATTATCATCTATCATATTTGAATTTGACATTACTACGTTATATGTAAAACTTTTGTGCGCTATGTCCAAAAAAAGAGTTTGATTTATAATATCATTTATAGGTTGTCCCTCTTAAATTACTCTATAAAGAAATAAATTCATCTTCCACTTTAAATTAATTTATTTTCTTCATTGTTTGAGTTTCTCTCCTTAACTAACAAATTTATTCATTTTGTAAGTTCACAATTTTTTAAATAATTACATCCAACAACTATTTGCTTCAAAATCAAATTAAAGGTAAAATGTGTTTAAGTTTTGATTATATTTAATTTATTATTTTAATATAGGTAACATTCCCATTAAATAAAACATACGACATTCCATATTTTATAGTATTTACATTATATATTTTAAACACTTAAAGTTTGTTTTTATGTAATCATCAGGTTCCAATTTATTTCATAAATATTTTCACTAAGTATTATAGATTAATGAATGAATAGTTTCAATTTATTTGCTCATAAAAATTTTTAATTCAAAAGTTTATGAAAATATTTATAAACTAAAATTATACTTATATATGATAGTTTATATATCCAATAACTTTAACGAACCATTAGCATACAAAGTACTTGTTTCGTAAAAAATTATTCTAAACTCTCATTTCAATAGTTTTTAAGAAAGAAAAAAAAAGGAAAGAAAAGAAATTTCATCTTCCACTAACTTATAAGCCAAAAAACTAGCAAAAAAAGCTAGCCTAAACGGAGACTTATCTTATCTTAAAAACTTATTTTATTTCATGTCTTGTTTCATGTTAATTCTTTCAAATGGTTTCTTAATTTTTAAAACTTTTCTTTTCCTCATTCTAATTAAATGAGTTATTATTGCATCCGTCACTTTCGATCATTTAGTACTTCTTTTGATTTTTATATCACATTTCTAATTTATGGTGCCAATCATAACTTTGTTGAAGAATTGTTTTTTTTATCTATTCATTTTTATTTAAAATAAATTTTAAGTACAATTATAGCTCTTTAAACGTTTATATTAATGAAACATTCATTTCGGACAATAGATGACAAGTATTGCACGCTGCTTTTTTACTAGTATGTTTTTAAACCAATATCATCAATCTACTTTTTTAATTTATCTTATAAGATTGCGTTGGATTTTAAATATGTTATTATTTTAATGTGTAGATGGACATTATAGAAAAAAGAATATTAAAATTTAGGCAAATTCAAAATCCCGAATTACTCGAGCGCCAAGTCAATTGCCAGTTTTGCAGCTCGGCTAAAAAATTATAAAATGCAGTGGAGAACGCTAAAAAAGGGGTTCAAGCAAACTGGAGGCCAAGTTCACTCACTCGAGTAACTCGAGTTACTCAAATCATTCAAGCTGCTCGAGTTGTCTGAGGGGGTTTTTTAACTGATTCTTCAACACACGAGCTACACATAAGATTGCTTAAGTTATATAAAAGAGATCGGCCATGACCTATAAACGTTATTAGTAGCTTGCTGATCTATATCTGCAATGCGGTTCCAGTGACTTGGGATCCAGGCAAGCATGCAGCTCAAATGTAATGCTCCACAGGAGGTTAATTTAATTAACTTTGAGATACTTGAGTCGCTTGAAGTTGCTCGAGTTGCTTGAGCTATTAGGCTCCCATTTGTAGCTCAAAAAACTATTATATTTTTTGCTCAGTGTTTCAAGATGCATGAATATCCCATAGCACATACTATAGAGCGTAGCTTTGACTACGAATGAAGACATTTCATAACACAGACTATAAAATATAACAATGACTACGATAATAGATCTGACTATTAGCCATGGTACAAATGATGAGAACAACACAGACTATAAAATATAACAATGACTACGATAATAGCTCTGACTACTAGCCATGGTACAAATGATGAGAACAACACAGACTGTACTATTGCAATGACATAGGTCGTGAAGACAGCACAAAACTGTGTAACTCTGACTACCTAATTTCAATGACATAGCACAAAGTATGTGGCTCAGCAAAGACAGAATGAAGACAAGCATATATAGCACAGACTATATCAATATAGGTTCTTTTAAGAATCAAAAGGCTATCTCAAAAGCAACAAAGACAATGGCAGTATAATACTGCACAAGATGTTGGGAGACATGTGGCTTGGTGACTAAGGAAAGGATTTGTAGAATCACATGACCGTCTCACTAGAGTCAATCGAGTGACCCCCAAGTCACTTGACCTGAGCGGGTTGGGTACTTGGCCCGGACGGATCGAATACTAACGGGCCCTTGTTGCCCGACCTAGTTGAGTTGGAGTAGAACGTTGATAGCAAATATGCGGATCTTATTTATTGATCGCGGAGATTATCTATTCTGATTCAATTATATATCTGAGAGTCCCATTCTAATCCAAATAGTTTCATAAGAGGATTATAAATAGAATGAATGATCATATTCCAATGGGCTATAATTTTGATATCACCCGATGTGTGTTCAGGCTATCAATACTCTAAACTCAATTAGTCTTCTTCTTCACCCAACCTTATCTTTCAACGATTCTGAATTTTTTGACTACTTCGAATATTTCACATTCTTTTATTAATTATTATTTATTATTTAGAAAAGAGCCGCACATAATGTATATGTTTTAAGAACATATAATTATTAATATTTTTGGAGTGTTAGCCTTCTGGAAATCTCTATAAAAATATGAAATGACATTCAATCCAATAGTATGTATGTTATCTTTTTAAATGAGAGGTGCGAGCATCGCTAAATTCAAAAGGAGTATGAATGTGTCTATTAGCCAATATTTTTTTTAAGAAACCCAACTATTAATGGTGAAGACAACTCTTTTTTTTTTAAATATTGATTGTACAAATAATAAAAAATAAATAACCGACCAAATATAGACACAAGAGAAATATAAAAACTTTAAGCACCTATGCGTATAGAATCACCCTTTTTTGTGCAATAATAATTAGTAAGAATTTTAGAAAAATGGCAGACCAGTAAATAAAGATGTAACTAATATTGGAGTAATATGTAAATATTTGAATTCTGGCATAAAAGTATGAAAAAAATTTATGATGCTAATTTAAATATTTTTTCTATAAAAAATACAATGTCATGTGCATGTGCAAAAAAATTAATAGAAATATGGATGAAAATTAGTTAGGGGACACATTGCTATATCCGTGTGTTTGGTTTAGCTATTTCTATACAACTTTTTTTTTTCATATTTAGTGAATATTTTGTGCATTAGTTTAAATAAATATATTTTTTAAATTCTTTTTGTAGTAAAATTTGGAAAAATAAAAAAATTTGACAAAAAAAACAAAAAAGTTAAATAGGAGGAAAATAAGCCAGATTAACTGGTATTTTGACCTTTTGTGATTTTTTCGTTTTTAATAAATATATTTTAATTTTGGTCATATTATGCATATTTTTTAAATTTATCGGTTCACAAGATATTAAAAAAATAAAAAAAATTAAACAAATTATAAAAACATTTAAAAAAGACAAGTCATGTCTTTTTATACCAAACGTAGGCTAATTATAATAATTTTGATAAATTTTAAAATAAAAAAATCAATATTGGTGTACTTAGATAAATGAGAGGTATAAATATAACCACCCCTGTGATACTGACACCTCCACGCCCTTCCCGTGGTTATCGCTCCAACTACAATGTGGCCAAGTAAACACGGTACTTTCGCACAACATAAATTAAAAAATAAAGGCTAAATGACAGTAATCTCTCAGAATATTTAATAAAATATTAATTAATATTTTTTTCGTTTATGAAATGTCATTAAGTTCCTATTTGATTTAAGTTTTGTATTAAATTAGTTCAATCATTAAATTTTTATTCAGTTGTGCTTTGTTTGATATATTTTTTGAATAAATTTTTATGATTCAATTCGTTCATTATGTAGAACTCGTCAAGTTTACTCAATATATTAAAATTTAGATTCATCTAATACTTGTAACTAAGTAATTGAGTAACATTTGTTTAATAATATTTTTTTAAATTATAATATTTATTTATTTATTTATTAAAAAATATTATTCAATCACTAAGTTACAAATATCGAATGAATATTAATTTTCACTTAGTAAACAAAGTCGATGAATTTTACGTAATCAATTGATTAGATCATAAAAATTTATTCAAAAAATACGCCAAACAAGACACAGCTGAGCGAAAATTTAACAGCTGAACTAATTTGATGCAAAACCTAAACCAAATGGGAAGTTAATGATATTTCAAAAACTACAAGAGTGGTGATTCATGTTTTACTAAATCTCAGAGAGATCACTGCAATTTACCCAAAAATAAAAGATAATGTTCATAATATGGATGGTAATAATTTATTTATTAAAAATACCATATATTATTATTTATATAATATTCTAAAAACATCTAATAGTTTATCACATTTTAGTAAATCTATTTTGAGTTTACCACTTTATGTTATCATGCTCATTTGTACTTTTTAACTGTTATTCATTAATTTAAAAATATTATGTAATATTATTTATATAATATTTTTATTTAATAATGTAAAAAAAATATTTTGTGCAGAATAATATTAATTTATATTTTTTTGAGTACATAAAATATAGATTAATTATTTAGTAATCTCATAACATCACGTGACATTATCCACGTAATGTTCAAATCTAATTATATAATAAAAAATAATTTAGATGCAAGTGGAAAAATATTGACGTATCTTTATTGAGTACATAAAAAAAATAAATAATAAATTTAATATGTATTGAATATTTTTATTTATTAATAATGTCACGTAAAGGTGTTTTGCAAAACTATTGTAATTAGTTTATAAATTATAGTTTGTAGTAAAAGTTGTGAGTATTTGATAAAAATTGTAACTTGTAATTAGAATATAAAAAAATAATTATAATTTGTAGTAAAAATTATAAATATTTAAAAAAAATTATAATTTATAACTACAAATAATAGTAAAAATCTAAAAATATAAGCTAAATTTTTTGCTAAATACCCCATAAGCAATATTATATAATATTTTGAGAATATTTAATAATTTTTTTAATATACAACACTGATTCGTTAGGCTTCTCTAGTACTGTTAGGGACGGATAAGTTCATTTGAAGTTATTTTAAGACTTAAATAAATATATTTTGATAATTTAAGTAATTTATTTTATTATTTTTAATTTATATATTATTATTATAGAAATTTAAATTTATCAAATATTGTTAATTATCAAAATAAATTATATTTGTATTAATAAAATAAATAATAAAATAAACATCACAATTTATTTTTATTAATATAAATATAATTTATTAAAATAATTAATAATATTCAATTAATTTAATTTTTTATAATAATAATATATAAAATAAATATAATAAAATAAACTGTTTGAAATTACCAAAAACACATTTATTTTAGACTGTACCTCTTCAGTGAGAGAAGCCTTGCCCTATTTTTAATTTGTTAAAAGTACCGAGGTGGAGTACCTAACGATTTTCTATCTTTTTCTCTCTCCCAAATCTTTCGAACTCTCTCTCCCCCTCCCTCCACTTTTCTTTCTGCAGATTTTCTTCGCGTCCTAATTCACGATCCCTTTTGTCCTTCTTTGTCTTTGGGTCTCCCTCTCATGGAGACTCTGAGAGTTCCTTATTCTGTACTGCCCTCCTGTAAATCGTTTCTAAACTCAACAGAGGCTACTCTGAAACTGGGCGTAGCCAGGCAAGTGGGTGTTGCTTCCTCGTGGAGACAAAGAAGAACCAAACTTGGGTTCCTGAAAGTTCAGAGGTCAGTTTCAGATGAGAATGAAGCTGGGTTTCGGATCTCTCAAGATGGATCTTCAACTATGGAAGATGATAAGAACGACGATGGTATTCTGTTGGGCACGGAGAGGGATGATTCTGGCTCTGTTGTCGGGTTTCGATTGATTCCTCCATCTGGTATGTTCATCCTTAGTTTTTCTTATTTCATGATTCCTGAAACTGGGGCTACATTTTCTTGTTTTCTTCTTTTGGATTAAATTTTCAACGAATAATTTATATATGTATATGTGTGTGTGTGTGTGTGTGTGTGAGTGTGTGTGTGTGTGTGAGAGAGAGAGAGAGAGAGAGAGAGAGAGAGAGAGAGAGAGA
>JAOTRH010196998.1:0-11398 GCA_034768845.1 Heliamphora exappendiculata | reverse complement strand
GTAAATTGTTGAAAGTTTAATAAAGATGTATTTTCTGGATCTCCGAACATGTATTTTATTTCGGCGTTGGATATTCTTCCAACAATTTCTTCCCATTTAAGAAATTAAATTAATCAGAATTTAAATTAAAGAGATTTCCAAATTTGGCCCTTCTCCCCTAAGCCTATAAATAGGGACACTCAATCATAAAAATGACCTTTTTGCCAAAAAAATTTCACAAATTTTTAAAGATGCTCTATTCAAAACTCTGTTTAAAGTTTATTTCAAATCTCTTGTAAAGGATTAACAAGCACTTAAACAATACGTCAATTTATATATGAGTTCTCAAATCAAGCATGCTATACGACTCAAATTTTACAAAATTTACACTTTTAATCTTTTTTCGGAATCAAGTTTTCAAGCCCTCAATTAAATCTATTTTTTCAATTTTCCAGCTTGAAGATATAAAATTATGAACAGGTTGGATTCGATAACAAGCTATTTGGGTCATTGAATTACAACCAATTTGGAGATTCAATCAGAGGTCACAGTTTTATTTTGTGGTGTAAATCACAAATGAGTATACCCTTTCATTTTAAATTCATAAAAGCATATTTTATGCATTCTTTTTTGTATTCTTTGCTGCATAACTCAAAATTTGTATGTTATAATATATTTATATATATAAATACATAGATAAAATTTATTTTTTAAAATATAAAAGACTAAAAATAAAAATATTTTATTTATTTCTAAATTTTTGTCTCTATTTTTATTTTTTTATATTTTAAATTTCAATCACTGTGCAATTATTAGTTCTTTACTTAACTTATATTATTTTGAACTTTTATGAGTATCATTATTTTAAAATCTATAAATTATTCTTGATATATTTTCGTTCTCGTGAGAGTAGCGGTGGAAAGGATGGCAAAAAAAAAAAGAGTGGCACCTAAAATTTTGAAAAGAATGTGGCGGGACTATGATGGTGGGCTAAGGAGGTGAGAGTGGCCGTGGAAAAAATGACAACAAAGAAAAGACGATGGTAGCCATGGTAGCTGATAGATATTGTAATACCCCATCAGTGGAGGGATAAGATTTAAATTTGGTATATAAAAAAATTTATAAATTATTATTAATAATTTAAATTTAATATTTTGAACCACATTTTTAATCACTTTATTCAAGTTATTAAATCAGTAATGTTTTGAATCTGTACAAATGATATCTGAGCATTTGCGTCAAAGAAAGATGATAGTGGTGGGATTTTAAAGTTTTAAAAATTAAGAGTTATTTTAGTAATTTAAATAAAAATAAAATTATAATATATATTTTTTAAAATTTAATGTGTATAACAAGCAAAGTGGTGTTTACTTGGAATCACCACGGAAAACAAATATTTTTAAAAAAGTTCAATGTTGCCACGTGTAACTCTGCTTTCCACCCCGGTAGACCTCTCCTCCCCATATAAATTCCAACGGTCCCAAACTCCCCGCGTTTCTCTGGTTCTTCTCCTTCGACTGGACTCGGCAGCCATGGCGATTGCTCTCTCTGCAACTTTTCCCTCCAACACTGTCAAACCACGCAAATCTCCCAATATATTCCCCAAACTGCCCCCCTGCAATCACAATCTCAGTTTCGCCCTCATCCCCAACCTCATCAACAGAACCGCCAATCTCTCATCTCCTCAAACCCCTACCAGAATCTCCGCAATTTACGCCTCTCCCGGCAAGTCCTAATTTCTCCGATTTCCTCTATATGTATGAATTTATATACTTGTGTATGTGAATTCCGCTTCTTGATGCGAACCAGGAATTGCTTCTTCTTCGGCGAGCGAAGACACCGCAAGCTTATTGGATAGAGTTCAAGTGTTTGATTTGAATGGGAACGGATTACCGATTTCTGATTTGTGGAGAGATAGGAAAGCCGTCGTCGCATTTGCTCGCCATTTCGGGTAATTTTTTGGCTGAACTTGTGTAATTTATGGGATATGATGTTTTGCCGATCGAAAACCTACTTATATCCGCCTATCTAAACAATTGTGTTTGTATTTCTGTTGCAGATGTGTTCTTTGTCGCAAACGCGCCGATTATCTTGCTGCTAAGAAGGTAATGATATGTTACAATCCAACTACTGCTATTAAGTTTCTCGCAATTGTTATTTGAGAACGTTAATGATGCACATTCGTCATTCTGTGTTAGTTCATCCTAATAACCCGGACCAAACCATTGGTAAAATGGGTCTCCTTTGATACAATCTCCTACGCCGGGTCTATCTTGTATTTGCCCTGATGCAGTGGAAAATGTAAAATAAAATAAAAAATAAGAATTTGAGTCTATTGATTCGAAAACGAATACCAAAAGCAAGAACGTTTTTTAAACTTATTGATTCTCTATGACTATGAATACCGACTATGAATACCGAGGTTAAAGGTATCAAAGTCTTTATTGATTCGCACAGTATCAAAGAATCTAGGAAAAAATGAAACACTCATGATTTTTTATTAATCAACTATTGAATAGGCGTAAAGTCATTACAACTTATTTATAATGATAAAATCATAAATAAATGGAATTAACCCACTAAAGAAGCTAAATTCTATCAAATTTCTAATTAACAAAAGTTACCAAAAAACATAAATTTGAAATAAACTTAGTTTTGACTACTAAAATTATGAAGAAACGTGCTAAAACAAGTTGTACTAAAAAAGGAACTTCTTAGAAAAGTTATTACTAAAATTAAAAAATTTCAAATTATCGTTTACATGATTCTACCTAGCTTGAGAAAACTCTTTTTCGAGTTTACTTGACTTGAAATAACTTAATAAATTGTTACTTGTCTGTATCTATTTTATACTTTAGATTAATCTTCCCCAATAAAATCCTGTAGCTTATTATTACTTCTTATCACGCTTTTCTTACTAAAAATTGAAATAGTTTTCTTCAACCTGCAACACTAATGAAACTAATCCAAGACAGTTTGCAATAATGATGATGGTAAAATATATATATATATTTTTTGCAATATGTTTAGAACATCTTTCTTGTTAATCTCTTCAACAATAAATAGTCCTTCAGCGAAAATTGGTGGTTTATTCTAATCCACAATTGGATCTAAAACAGTATTTAAGTTGAATGGCCACTCACCCGCATCCTGTTCTAAAAGGTGTGGGTTAGTGGATAATTGCAAGGTTGAACTATCGTGGTTAAGACAACAATTTGCTCATATAAAGCGACGATTGACACCTCCACTTGCTTAACTCTTCCCTTCGCTTGAGCAAATCGCGCATCGTCATCTTGCGCGTATACACATCTTCAACAACAGTCTATCGATTATCATAACCTCTCTATTGTGTCACGATCCGAGATTGAGCGCAAGCTCTGATATCAATTGATGCAGCAGGAAACGTAAAAAAAACAAGAGTAAGAACTTGAGTCCATTGATTTAGAATGAATACCGGAAGTAAGAACCTTCTTTAAACCTGTTGATTCTCTATTGATACCAAGATTAAAGGCATCAATGTCTTTATTGATTCACACAGAATACTAAAGAATCTGGAAAAAGAGAAAACACTCTTGATTTTTTATTAATCAACCAATTAATAGCCGTAACGCCATTACAACTTATTTATAATGATAAAATCCTTAATAAAGAAATCAACTCATTAAGGAATCTAAATCCTATCAAATTTCTAATTAGCAAAAATTACCAAAAAACATAAATTTGAAATAAACTTATTTTTGAATACGAAAAATAAAAAGAAACATGCCAAAACATGCGACACTAAAAAAGAATCTCCCTAGAAAAAGTTCTTACTAAAATTAAAATTTACCAAATTATCATTTGCATCATGCATGGTCTCAATCGATCGAGCTGTATCGGTCAACTATAGGAAACTGGCCAATAGCTCTGGTTCTTGGCTTTGGTTGCTTGGGTAGGATAAAATTAGCGCTTAGTAAGTGACAGGCTGCGTCCTGCTCTTTTTTGTCAGTTAAGTGCTGGAGTGTGGTTAATCCTGGGGAGTACGGGTTCTCCTTTTTCCGCTCTTGCCTTTCGTCAAAGGGTGAGTATAGTATTCCGCCCTTTCTGGTTGCTTGCCCCCTGTTTTTATTAGCCGCTTCCTTTTGTCATCTGGAGCGATAGACTTTGAGAAAGGAGATTATTTAAGAATATACATTGAATGTTGAGATTACGCATGATTAAAAAAAATTCTTTTGATTGTTCCAGAAGAAATGAAACAAAAGATTGGATGTCAACCCCACAGATACAATTAATTTTACTCCTTTACCTTGAATACAACAAACATTACATGCTTTTTATGCTGGCTGTTGGCAAAATTTGGATCTTATAAAATTCTGGTTTATTTTCATGAGATTTTTTAGAAACTTTGTATCCAACCTAAAAGTTTAAACTATTAATTGGAGATGTCCCAACATTATATTAAGTGATTGCTCTTTATACTCCTAACTGACGTGTAGTATTTTGTAACAACTCCCTTCGCATGCAACTGCTTTCGAGTGCAATATTTTTTTCTTGGGTCTATCATCATGCACCATTTTTTTCTTGAATTTGTCATCGTGGGGATGTGGGTTTCTTTTTCTTTCTTTCTTTCTTCCATCCTTTCTTTAAAAAAAAAAAACGGAAAACATTAAAGTGTATTGAGTTCTACTCAGATACCATGTAGAAACTGTATCCATCCTAGAAGTTTAACCTATTAAGTTGAGAGGCCTCAACATTATATTAACTAAGCACCCATTACACTCCTAACCGATGTCAAATTGTATAAAGAAGTTAATTGCATCAATCACTTTCTTTTCTTTTCCTTTTTTGGTTATCCATTCCCGCTATATGTGTTTTTGTAAAGTAATAAAGGGGATAATTTGTTTGAGTTGAGGGCAGTGGACAAAAAAAATAATTATCTGAAAAGTTTAGACAAAAAAGTAGGGACGAAGTTTAATATATTAAAGAAAAAATAAAACGAGTACAATATCTAAGGTATTCTTTAGCAAAAAAATATGAACTTTGACTTGGTGATTCGATTGCAGGATTCCGAATCAAACACAAAATCTTCCTCAATGTGTGCAAAGAAGACGAATTTCTTTGTAGTGCATTGACTCGAGGGAATGCCAATTTATTTACAAATCAAACCTTAATATCTTCTGATTAGTTTGATAGAATAAGCTAATAAATTTGTACGGTTTCAAGCACGGTAGAGATTGATTGTCACAGAAATTTGCCTTCACATTGAAGGCACGAGAAAGTTTTATGTGGTTTTAGCAGCTTCAATCCATTGGAGCCATCTTTTTTACCTGATGTGTTTACTTTGCGTGTAAAATTGTGTTAAGATCACCCTTATTGAAAGTTGTGGGTGAATGAGAATCATGACAAGAGTCAATGTAGCTCTCCTTTTTTTTTTGTAGAGATAAAATCTAAATATATGTGGCCAAATTTGAATGGATAAATGTTTATTTTAGTTTAATATGCCTTTATTGAACACATGGAATAGTGGAAAACCTGTAATGGCTAAGTTTTGCTTGTTTACTCCTTTGTTTTGTTATTTTGTTGATTTGGTGAATGGTTGGGGCAAAATTTAGATTGCATATTTGGTCTGAGATTAACTCTACCACTACCAAATGGGACACTCTGTGCTAGCTCAGAACCAGCATCCTAGTTATTTTTCCCCAGACCCACCTTGGCTTTCCCAAA
Source organism: Heliamphora exappendiculata (assembly GCA_034768845.1). Taxonomy (NCBI): domain Eukaryota; kingdom Viridiplantae; phylum Streptophyta; class Magnoliopsida; order Ericales; family Sarraceniaceae; genus Heliamphora; species Heliamphora exappendiculata. Next base: position 5,716 of record JAOTRH010196998.1, on the reverse strand, counting down.
ATCCACCCTCAACACCTCTAATAGAACACACAAAGCAATTTTCTCTCTCCACTTTTTATTACCCCTAGACAATACACATGAGCAATAGGGGCCGCATTTAACATTGTAATCCTTCTTTTGTTAACAGGATATAATGGATGCAGCTGATGTGGCACTTGTTCTAATTGGACCAGGTAGCGTTGATCAGGTATGTGATGCTGAAGCTCCTAGAAGTGAGTTGTTGATGCATCAGTGCTTATGTTTTTTAGTCAGACAATCTTGTATGTGGTGATAAATTCGTCATCGAAGTATCTATTTCATTCCATTTATTATCTAATAAATGGGAGGGATATCTAATTTGTTGGCATCAACCTTGACAGCAAGAATAATTTGGTTTTATGTTCCAGTTCTTATACTCACTGTAAAATGTAGCTAGATATGACTTTTATTTGTTCTTTATGCAATTACTTCTATTGTCTCCATCAAGCTACTTACATCATGCTAATAGGTTCGGAGAATCTAATAACTGTTATAAGTTGTTCTTTTCTTATAGGCGAAAGCATTCTCCGAGCAAACAAAATTCAAAGGAGGTAGGTTTCATATTGTTCTTAAGCATAAATAGTCAATCTTTCAAATTTGAATTCTTGTATTTCCTAAACGGTGCTTCCAGGTTTCTTGAATTAACAGGGTTTTAAGGATAATATTGAAATATTCTTACAGCATAAAACAGGATTTGTTTTTGGTCTTAGAAGTTTATGCAGATCCTAGCTACTCATCATATGAGGCGTTGAGATTTGTTTCTGGGGTTTCAACGACATTTACTCCTGGGGTATGTAATAAATCTTGTGTACGTGCATGTTTGTGCAACTATCTACGAATGAAAAAAATTACTAATTTAAGAATGCTAATTTTGTGAAATATATGGGATTTTGAACTGCACCCAGCATTCCTTCATATTTACTTTTTAAGTACTCTAGGCAGGTCTGAAGATTATAGAAGCATACATGGAGGGTTACCGGCAGGACTGGGGTCTTTCGTTTGAAAAGGACACCAGGACAAGAGGGGGCTGGTATGAGAACCATTTAAAGAATGTACTTTAATGATGTTATTCAGTAGTCATCACTTTGCAGAAGTTAGATTTTTAACCTTCGAAATGTTGGTAAGCAACAATTCCCACCCCTCAATAAACAAGTGTTGCTACATAACTATAATGAATGACTTGTAGAAAATGGGAGAAACAAACTTTCGTTAGATAAGAGAAAGCTTTGTGAATTATAAGTGGCTGAAGTCTTAAGAAACAAATATAGATAAAGCAACTTGCCCTGATCTTTCTGGTATCCAAAAGAAGAATCCAAACATTAGACCTCCGAACAGAAATGGCATAGACAGTTTATTTCAATATCTTCAACCAAAGGTCATTTCCCCTAAACAATGTGACAATTTTTCTGTTTCCAAATGTCCATAATTTCCAGAATGAGATGCCTTCCTTGTAACATTTCTTTTAGAATTACTGCCTATGGAAGGCTAAATAAAGAACAATAGTAATGAAATGGTTTCCCATGAAACCTCAATTGTTTTGAGGAATCCTACCTGACTGAATTTTCCATATTAAGATTCCACTAATTAAGGATGCAGAAGTTTTTTTCGAGGTGCTTAACAATGAACATCATATTTACTAATTATGGTATCTCAATGAACTGAAAAGCACACAAGCGGGCATATTAGCAATGCAATTGAAAGAGTAGACAACCTATATGTGCCCGAACAAGAAACAAGAACCTGACTGATTGTTGGGTGGACAGATATGCAAGGGCCAGGGTTCTAAATTGCGGTGTCGGAATGCATATCGGTACCAGTGATCCGGCTATATATTGGCAAATATCGGACAGTATCAGTAGATATATTGATAAATATCGGTATCGAAGGACCCAAATCCCATTATATATCAGTCAATATGATATGTTACGGTCAATATTTAAAAATCTGTGAAGGGTATTAGATTCTTAACTGTTTTTGCAAGTTTTGTGTCAGATGCTTAATGATTGCTGTATTTTGTATCTTTGTGCCTCATGCGGCAATATAGCCACTTCTTCCCAGTGGCTACAGCTGTTACCAAAAAAAAAACCTTGTTGCATATTCCTTATCTCTCATTACTGAACTGAGCGAGCATGGATGCAGAATCATAAATTCACTATATAACCTAATATTTTTTGTTGGATATTAGTATTTTATGCTTATCTGTTATAAACATTTCGTAAATAGACACATGAGATGCTACTATATATGCTCCTCATTTCCCAGGCAACAAGGTGGAATCATCGTTGCAGGTCCTGCGAAGAGTAACATCTCATATATCCACAAGGTAGGTTCCCAGATTTTATGATTCTTTTTTCCTCTGAGAATGTTTTAGTCTTATAAATGAAAAATTCATGGGGGCGTGCTCACTTATAAGCTATGATGTATGGACTATTTGAAATGTATAAAGTATCCACATCGGACACTCACACTTGAGTAAGGGTATGAGATATATGCTAGACATTTTTAATTGAACACCAACTATAGAACTATGCGTAAACTCGCATATTATATATGAAATACTTTATGAAAATGTGTAAACACCCTTTAATCTAAAAAAAAAAATATATTAAGGAATACGAATATTTTGTCGTATCCAACATGAGAATTAGATTAATCGACTATTAGACATATACCCGCGCCCTATACTTATACGGGAGTCCATGTAATATTCAGAAAAGAGGCATCCGTTAGTCATTACATTGTTTTAAAATTTCTGGGGAGATGGGAAAATCCTGTGGGCCATAAAGAAATGAAACTTATCTTATTTCTTTGTCAAAACGCTCAATCAAGTGTACAACTTTCTCCTTGTTCCCATTGACATGAAATTCTGTGTGTTATAGGACAAAGAAGCAGGGGATGATCCGGCTATTGAAGATATCTTACAAGCATGTTGCGCATAAGGTAGCCTATGAAGGTGTGCCTTCAACCCATGTATTATTACTTGAATGTATCATATTTTTATTCAATAATCCTGTATTTCGTCATGTAAATATATAGCATCTTCGGGCCTTTTGACATTTTTCTAATTTCTAGTAGATTGTTACTTGGAAATCTATATTATGTGATATTATAAAGCAAATTATTCTACGTGGTGTGAACACAAAACTGTAGTCGTGTCATATTGCACTTTGTAACCATTGCAATTATGTGCAGTTGCAACTTTATATTTTTCAAAGTTCTATACTGTCTCTTTCTTCTCATCGATTCACAAGAAGGTTTGTCTCATCTCGGTTTTTTGTATACTGAATGTGATGCCATAATTAATAAGTTTTGAATTATTGTGATTTAATTTTTCTCTTTTTTTTTGTTTTGCGACCAGATCCCGCTGAAGCCGAGCAAGCAAAACCTATGTTTTGGGCCCTTTATTTTTTACAAGTTTTTAGGTATCAAATCTTTTATGCCCCTATATTTGACCTCTATAATTAACCTCAACTGAAAAACTATAATTAAATATATGTTTTAGGGCGCAACCCAGTTGTAAGTTAAACTAAAAGATCCAGCAACACGAAATTCATCGGTCCAACATATGATTGTAGAAGTTATTGAATTTAAATTGAAATAAAAGAAACAAAATGTTTTGAATATTATTATTTGATGCCTCATAGAATGATATTTTTTGAGTTTAATAAGAAAAACATGCCAAGAGTAGAAGTACCCATTCAATCTTAAGATGGAACTCTTGGTAAAAATAATTTGTAGCAAAAATCAAACAAAGTATTGATGGCCTGCAGCTTCAAGCTTGGTTTATTTCTTGTAATTATTTTTTCTTTGATGTTGATTTTATTTTTAAAATCTTAATTTAAAAGAATATATATGGCGAGAGCCTCATTTTTTATGTTAGCTTTGGACCCAAAAAAACTCGAAGCTGGCCCTATTTGTGACTACCCTCTTACTAATTTCAATAAAGAATTCGAATATATGTTGACAGAACTAACAGGTAATTAAAGGTCGGTTATTGTTGCTTGTGGACGTGGTCTGTGGAGTGTGTAAGCGTGTGTTTGGTCTAGTTATTAAATTTTTTTTTTTGTAGGTTTTTTGATTTTTTGATTTTTTTTAAAAAAAAAATAGTAAATGTGAAAATATATTTTTAAAAAATTAATTAATTACAGTCGAAGGCCAAAGAAATGAATTTTTAAGAAGCTTTTAAGTAAAAAGTTTTCAAGAAAAGTTAAAAGCCAAACAAAGACTAAGTCAGTTGCGACCAGGGTAAAGCTTTTAATCAATCAGGGTAAGTCACCGGCATGTTAGATCCAATACCTCGCTTGGTTTCTCTTCAAAGTTTTAACTTTTTCTATGGGATCCTTTTATCTGATTTTTTTTTTCTTAATTTGGATGTTTAAAAAATTATGGGAATTTCAGCTAAATATCTAAAAAATATATACATTTTAACGTGCAAAGTTCATAAATAAAAATTTAAATGTGAAAGGTCTAATTGCGTGATTTCTTTTAAAAATACTCTGCAAAGAGATAAATTTATTTGTTTACATATCAATACATATAATGTAAACAGATAAACTTATTTGTATTATTTATACGTATTTTTAATAAAATAAATAAATTTACATGTGTTCTTTACATGTGCTTTTAATAAAAAATAGATAAATTTATTTGTATTTTTTATACATATTTTAAAAAAACACATATAAATTTATTTGTGTGTTCTTTATACGTGATTTCAATAAGACAGATAAATTTAACTGTATTCTTTATACGTACTTTCAATAAAGAATAAATAAATTTATTTGTTATGGAGTATTTTTGTCTCAAAAAAATCTTACGCGTTAAATTTTTTATGAAGATGGATCTTACTCATTAAAATTTTTTATACCTGATGAAAAATAGTAAACGACATATAAATTAGACTTTTTACCAATTTTTCGACAAGTGTTTCGTTAACAATAGAGAAAATTAACAGGCAAAAGCACTCATACCACACTTGAGAATTCACTAAAAAAAAAATCCAAAATTGACTAATACTTTGTTTCGACAAAAAAAAACCTTTTTTTGATGAGAGAACTAGTTTTGCGAAGAACATTGTTTTTAGAAAAGTTTTATTGATTTGATTGAAATCTTAAAATAATGGTGCTAGTACTGGTACTGTTGGTATTGATAATAATTTGTTGTGGGGCACGGTAATGCGGGCAGTGGTGGTGGTGGTGTTAATGTAGTAAAGTGATGGTAGTGTAGTACTGATATGTATAATTTGATTAAAAAAATATTTTTTTTGCTAAAATGATTTTTCATTGATCAGGAAAATATTTTTTTTTTTGTGACTTTTAGTTTTTATCATACCAAACAAGAAGAATGCAGAGAAGGTTTTTTTAAAAATATTTTCCGTTGAAACAAAGAGCATAAAAGTTAGCCTTTTTATTTATTTATTCTAAATTTTTTAAATAAAGGAATTTAAAAAGTAAATGAAAATGAATTACATTTGAAAAAAGTTTAAGCAAAGAGAGCTTGGTTATGGAAATTTGTATGCTTCCTGTTATCCCTTGAGTACGAGGACTGGGAAATGGGTCAATAAACAGAATAGTTCGCTGTCAATGCTGCAATAACAACAAACCTTCACACTGCGGAAGTATGATAATTGTGACTGAAAATTCAAATAGAAAGAGAGATACAGAGAGAGAAAGGGAAAATTATTAACCATTTTCAGGTG
>JAOTRH010196987.1:347-11399 GCA_034768845.1 Heliamphora exappendiculata | reverse complement strand
GGATCGCCGGTCGCCTCGAGGACGACCTGGTGCTCTTCCGCGCGCGTCTCGAGCAGCACGGCGAGCTCGCGCGCCACCTCGATCGGCCGGATGCGCGCCACGTCGAGGTCGTCGAGCCCGCGCGAGAACGAGAGGAACCCGTCGACGATCGACTGCAGCCGGATATTAGCCCGCTGCTGAAACTCGGCGTCGCCGGTGGAGAGCCATTCATCCATGATGAGAATTTCAGGAACCACCGCGGTCGAAACCGCGAAAGCCAGCCGCAATTGCATGCCGGTCGAATAGGTTCGCAGCGGCATATCCAGGAATTCGCCAAGACCGGTGAATTCTGCAATGTCGTCCGAGCGTGCTTCGATCTCGCGCGCGCTCATCCCCATAAGCACGCCGCGCAACCGGATATTCTTGCGGCCGCTAGCCTCCGGGTCAATCCCGAGCGAGATATTGATCAGCGAGGCACAGTTTCCGCGAATTGCAGCCTCGCCGGAGGTCGGCGCGAAGATTCCGCACAGAACGCGCAGGAGCGTCGTCTTGCCCGCTCCGTTGGCTCCGATCAGACCGACCCGCTCGCCATCCTGAATATCGATGCAAACGTTGTCGAGGCCGCGGACGACCAGATGGCCATCGGATCGCTTGGAAATCGCCGCACCGATAACGCCCCGGAAAACCTGCTTCTTCAGCGATCGAGCGGAAGCGTCGAATACAGGAAAATCCACCGACGCATTTTTCAAAGTGATGTGGGGCATGTCACAGCCAGTATGATACCCGTTTCCTGAAACGCCCGAATAAGGTCAAAGCCACCAGCCATCCAGATGCGGCAAACCCAATTCCCACGAGCCAGGTATAGGCGCTCGGCGCATGTCCCAGCAGCGGATCGCGCACCAGCGCGATGATATGATAGAATGGATTAAGCTCAAGCAGTGCCGGCGGTACCCGATCGGCAACCACATGCGGCATCCACATGATCGGAGTCAGGAAAAACGCGATCTGCATGAGATTCTGCGTGGTTTGGGTGATGTCTCGAAAACGCGATGTGAGCACTGCGAGAATGAGCGCTATCCAGGTCACGTTCAGCAGCAGGACGGCGAATCCCGGTATGGCCAGAAGCGCGGCAGGCCGCGGGGTCACTTGGAAGATTACAAACACGATCGGGATGATGATCAGGTTGTGCGCGAGGACGATCAGATTGCGCCAGGTGATTCTCATGATGTGCGTAAACAGCGGCAGGCGGACCTGCAGGATCAAGGTCGCAGATTCCACGAACGCAATGCAGCCATCATTGATAATCGCGGCAATGAACGTCCACAGGATAAGGCCAACCGCCACAAATGGCAGGAAATCGTGCAGCGGCGCGTTGAGCAAAGCGCCGAACAGGAAGCTCAGCGCACCGATCATGATTCCGACGCTGATTGTGATCCAGAATGCGCCGAGCTTGGAACGCTGATAGCGCTGAGCTACGTCCTGCCATCCGAATACGGTGGCGACGGTGGGATTCGCAAGCGCGGCAGCCACATCGCTCGCGCCATCGCGCAGAAAGTTGGGCATTCCTTTGCGGGCCGGGTTCCGGATATCTTCCGATGGATGGGTGGCGGAATCGAGCATCCTTTGACCAGCGGCTTGGCAGGACTTCAAGTCAGCGCCGGTTACGGCCAGAAAGCCGAAAGCGCTGACGACGTTATCATTAAAACTCTTGTTCTACTATTGTATATTGGGGCGCTGGGTTGTTTCATGGTTCCTTTATCCGAGACCCGTTCACGCCGCAACAGCCTGTTCGCTCAGGTCGATGTTTAGTACGGCGGCAGACCTTGGCAACCAAGATTTCAAATCAGAAGAAAATGGAACGTGTCGGGTTGGGCCAGCGCGCGGCTTCGTTGCTCCGAACAATCTCGACGCTGGTGGCGCGTCGGGGATTATCAGCCTCGCTCTTCAGACTCGCGCACATCCTGCAACAGGAAGGCGCCACCGGTCTTCGAACCCGATTCCAGTTCATCAAGAGGCTGTCGCGCATCTCCGCGAGCCAGGCTCGAAAGAGCCAGTCGGAAAATCCGTTGGCGGTGGTTCCGGTCTATCCGGACTCGTTCCCAGCGATTGCAGTCTCGCCCGATGAGTTCGCCGACTTGAAGGTCGCGGTTCACCTGTGCCTCCAACGAGCCGAAAAGCTCGAAGTGTTTTGGAGACGGCTGCATCTATTACCCGTCGCGTTCGATCTTTTCGTGGCGGTGCCGGCCGGAACCGACATCGAAGCGATATCGGAAGAGCTAAGGCGGCGGGTCAGGCGCGCGACGAATGTTGTGGTCGAAAAGCTGCCTGACCGCGGAGGAGACATCGCATCCCTGATCGTTCAGTTCGGGTCTCGTCTCGTGGACTACGATATCGTCGGCCATTTTCATGTTGCAAGCGCGCCGGATGGTGAATGCTCCGCGAGTTGGCGCCGCGAAACCCTGGAGTTGTTGATCGGTTCGGACGAGCGTGACCAGCATGTCGCGCATATCTTCCGCCTGCTACGTTCGGAGGCGAAGTTTGTCTACGCGGAAGGTCGGACCTGCGGCATTGGCACGATCGGCGACAAATCCGGATGGCCGCGGGACTTCGCGTCGGCGCGCAGCCTTCTGGAAACCCGCACCTCGTTGCGGATTTCTGACCTTCCCGAGATCGAATTCCCCGAAGACGGAATGTTCTGGGCGCGGGCAGGGGCCATTAAGGAATTTCTGCTGCTTCCCTTGAACTACGATGATTTTCCGCAAGAGCCGATTGCGGCCGAGGGCGCGCTCTTCCAGGCACTGCAGCGGTTACCGCTCGTGTTTGCGGCTTCGTATCCGGGAAAATCGCTCCGCCTGCAAAAGCGCGACTCGATCAGGGATTATCGGCACTACGAAGAACAGGAAGATTTCACGACCCGTCTGGCGTACGACGATGTGCGAGTGCTGAGCTATTATCTTCCACAGTTTCATGCAATCGAGGAAAATGATCGCTGGCATGGTGCTGGCTTCACCGAGTGGACCAAGGTGAGGGCTGCCAATCCATTATTTCAGGGGCACTACCAGCAGCACATTCCCCACGCCGACATCGGCTATTACCTGCTGGACGATCCGGACGTGCTGCGCAAGCAAGCCGACATGATGCACAAGGCCGGCATTTCCGGTCAGGTGTTCTATCACTACTGGTTTTCCGGAAAGCTTATTCTCGAACGGCCCGCGAGGCTGCTTCTTGAAAACCCCGAAATCGACATGCCGTTCTGCTTCTGCTGGGCCAACGAGAACTGGACCCGGAAGTGGGACGGCAATGAGGACGATGTGCTGCTGCGGCAGAGTTATTCCGCAGACGACGCTCGCGCTTTCATCGAATACCTGATTCCATTTTTCCGAGACCGGCGATATATCCGGATCGACGATCGTCCGACGATTTTTGTCTATCGGCCTTCGGCGATACCGAATGCATCGGAATATATGCGCATCTGGGCAGAGACATGCGAAGCGGATGGGCTTCGGCGGCCTTACGTGATTGCGGTGCTGACGCGCGGTGCCAGCAATCCCCGTGACTATGACATGGATGCAGGCGTCGAGCGGTCGCTGCATGATTGGACATCCGGGAATGTCGGAGATATTGCCGCCACGCTTGTGCAGTACCAGCCGCGGCTCGGTGCGAGTGTTCTGCCGTATGCCGACGTCGCAAAATTCTACCGCGCCCAAAATCCGGAGCAGAAATTTACTTACTTCCGCTCCCTGGTTCCGAACTGGGACAATTCCGCGCGATACGGTCCCGCGGGATATCTTTTGCACGGCAGTACACCAGAGCTGTTCCAGCAATGGATGGAAGGCGCGATAGGCTATGCGAGGAGAACGCTGCCCGCCGATCGACGCCTGGTTCTTATCAATGCCTGGAATGAATGGGCGGAGGGCGCGCATCTCGAGCCGGACAACCGTTATGGCTACGCCTATCTCAATGCCGTGGGCCGGGCATTGTCGGACATCCCGTATTCGAAGACTTTGAATCTCTCCGGTGCCGTTCTTGATTCCGAAAGGATTCCGGTGCGTCTGACGGCCTCGCTGATTGCCGAATTGCAATCGAACCGTGACTTGCTGGATGCCTTTCGAAAATGCGTCGCCGCGTCCACGATCCGGGACCGGCTTTATGCGTACGACGAAAGCGCGGTACTCCTCAGGCTTCCCGAATATCGTGCAGAGACCCCTTCCGGGTTCACGCTTGAGTTTCGGGCCGCCGTGCTGTTCGGCCGCGACGCGCTGGAAAAGATGATCGAGCTTGGCCTCGCTGCAAAATCGTCCGTGATCGTCGGCAATGCCTATGGACGTTCGCATGACCTTATTCAGATCACGGCTAATGGTTCGACGCACTTTTGTGAGGTGTCGGCGGCGCCTGTCGTGTTTTTTCCTTCGGAGGCGGGGCCAGAGGGCTACCGGAATTTCCGCGTTCGGACCGATGCGCATTTTTTCGCCGACGGGCGGGTTGCCGGAAGCAACTTGCCGGATGTGACGACCATCGTCCGGTTTCACCGAGACGGCGATCTCCGCGTGCTGCAACACGCTCTGTTTTGCCTTGCCGGCATGGTGGGATGCCGTGTGACTCCATTGATTGCGGCGCAGGATCTTTCGCCGGAGCAGATCGCCGCGCTCGAACGCATGGTGCGGGACATCCCATGGGTAACGGGCGTCGAGCCGACTATCAGGCATTATACTTCCGGCAAAGTGGGCGATTTGCGTTCTGTGATGATGAATAAGTCGCTTCAGCAGGTCGCGACCCGCTACGCGGCGTTTCTGGACTTCGACGACCGGCTGATGCCGCATGCCTATGAATGGCTGCTCACGCGTCTGAGGGCCACGGGAAAGGCGGTTGCGATCGGGCGAGTTTATGCGAGCCTGTACGATCCCGAAACCCAAATGCTGACCGATCGCGCGCGTATCTTTCAATATGGCTATTCCTACGACGACTTCTTCGTCGCCAACATTGCGCCTCTCCACAGCTTTATGCTGGATCTATCGAAGCTCGAAATCCGGAATCTGAAATTCTTCGACGATCAGAAATATCTCGAAGATTATTTTCTTCTTCTGCAATTGGTGAGGCGCGGCAACACCGACTGGGCCGGCCTGTCCGCGAACGTCTATATCGGAGATTATCTCCGCTTCCGCGACGGCAAGAACACGCTCGCCATCGTCGATTCGAAGCGCGGCGATGCGGTTCGTGACAGCGCAGAATTTATATCCTGTGAAAAACGAATCCGTGATCTGAGGGCTTCCTTGAGCCGATGAATGGATGTGCGGTGAGGTTCCTGGCCATCACCGCGGACCCGATTTGTGTCTGAATTTACAGAGCGATGGGCCCCGACGCGGCCGTAAAGCAGGTGAGGTGGTCCAGCTTTGCCCACGCCGACAGGAAGCGGCGAAAATCTTGCAGCCGCGTCCTGCAATTTGCTATGTGAAGGCAATGCATATGCGATTGGGCGTTAGCCTGAGCCGTATCTCCCATGACCGGCTTCAGGATGAGGTTATCATCATCAATGTGGGAAGCGGGGCCTATTATTCCGGTTCCGGTCCGGCGGCCGACATCTGGTCGATCTTTGCACGGGGAAGCACTGTTGCGGAGGCGGCGCGGCTGCTGGCCTCGGCTTACGAGGTCGATGAAAAGGCGATCACCTCCGACGTCAAGGCTTCGGCGGATTACCTCCTGAAGCGCGGACTGATCGAGACCGTGGCCTCTGACGATAAGGCTATTCCGGTCTTGCCCGAAGCAGTCCGCGGAAAGTGGGTCACGCCGCAATTCAGCGAGCACACTGACATGTGGGAGCTGATCAAGCTCGACCCGATTCACGAGGTTGATGAGGCGGGATGGCCTGCCGCAAAGGCATGACCGACCCTAAGAGCTATGCCGAAGTCTTTGCCGCAAGCGCATCGAAAGCATTGTCCCGGCAAGCTTTGCGCACGGAGACGTTTTCAGTCGGCCCGCTGGCCTTTCGATTAATCGCGCCGGACCGAAATCCGGATCGCCGGCTCGGCCGTGCGTTTCTGCCGGGCTCGACGCACGACGCAGATGGGGCGTTGCATTGTCTCTCCACATGGGACGGAAACGACGAAGAAAGTCGTCCGCCGGATGCGCAATGGGATGATGCCGCGATGCTGCCTGCCGGCGCGTTCGCAAGTCACGCGGACGGCACGGTCCATTGTGCGGTCGACGTTCATACCAAGTCCGTGATCGTTTCTAACTTTGCTCGGGGCCGCTCGTATTGCTGGTACCCTGACATCGACGCTCTGCCGCATTGGGCGAAGGCGGCACCGTTCCGCATTCCGCTGTCGTGGCTGTGCAACCGTCAGGGCATGCAGATCGTTCACGGCGCGGCCGTGGCGATCGGTGGCCGTGCGGCCCTGATGGTTGGCAAGGGAGGGTCGGGAAAGTCCACGACCGCACTTGCCTGCGCTCTGGCGGGCTTCGACTATCTCGGCGACGATTATTGCGCGGTTGAGCCCGCCGCACGCAAGGTGCATATGGTCTACCGAACCGCCAAGATGTTTGGCGGCACCTTGGAGTTGCTGCCAACGATGCGAGACCAGCTCGAAAACCTGCACCGCCTCGATGTCGAGAAGGGCGTCGCATTTCTCGAGCCCGATCGCTTCAAGCTGAGCCGCTCGGCAAACCTTTCCGCCATTCTCTTGCCTCGCATTGGCGAAGCGTCCTCGATCGTCTATCCGGCGACACGCGAGGAGGTCATCAGGGCGGTCTTGCCATTCACAATCGTAGGGCTCATGGGCGGCACCGCGGCCACGCCGCGTCTGCTTATGGAATTGGTAAGCAGCGTGCCAGCTTATCACCTCGTCTTGAGGCAGGATACGGCGGCGGTGGTCGACGCAGTCGCTGCGTGCCTTGCGGGAGAATGAACGGTGTCTCCATCGGTCTCCGTGATCGTTTGCGTGCGTGATGGCGAAGCCTTCATTACGCAGGCGTTGGACAGCATCGCGTCGCAGGAGGTCCCGGATATCGAGGTCGTTGTCGTCGATGACGGGTCGGTCGATAACTCGGCCGCCATCGCCGCTTCGCACAAGTTGAAGGCGCGGGTCGTCAGCCAGCCGCGTCTTGGCTACGGCGCCGCGATGAACCACGGGATAAGTCTGGCGCAGGGGAGGTTTCTGGCATTTCTCGATTGCGACGACGTTTGGACACCCTCGCGGCTGCCCGAGATGCTGGCGGCGATGGCGTCCTATCCGGACATCGATGGTGTTTACGGCAGGGTGACAAACACGGATTCTCAGCTAACGCCGGTTTCCGAGCCTCTTGCCGCGAGACTCCTCGGTTCTCTGCTGATCCGGCGCGCTTCCGCAAGTCGGGTTGGGGACTTTCGAACGGACGTCACGCACGCTTCCAATATTGACTGGATCGGACGGGCGGACTCGCTGGGCCTGCGTTTCCAGGCGATTGATAGCGTCTTGCTTCTTCGCCGAATTCACGACAGCAACCTGGGAAGACGGGAGCGGCCGTCCGCGCAGGGTGACCTTCTTCGTGTCATCCGCGACCACTTGACAAGGAAACGCTGATGGCCGCGTTTTCCGAGAGGGAGCGATTGCTGTTGCGCGCCGCGTTGTGCGATGTCCCAGAATTGGCGACGGAAGCCTGGCGAAACTGGTCGTCTCAGATCGAACTCGAGGTCGCTCCGCCGGCGGAGCTGCGAGCGCTGACGGCGGTGTACGCGAACTTGAGTCGTATTGCAGGCGATCTCGACCTGCCGAGGAAGCTCAAGGGCAAGGCCCGCGCCACGTTTATTCAGAACAATCTTCTGGCCCGCGAGAGCTTGCCCGCAATCGAGGCCCTGAGCAAACGATTTCCTTTGCTGATCGCGAAGGGCCTCGGTATGTGCATTCGTTTCGATGCGTGGTCGTCTCGGTTCATGGGCGATGTGGATATCCATGTTTCGATGCCGTCACTGAAGCTGGCTGTCGATGGTCTTCGCGAACTGGGCTGGACCCCGCAATATGGGATGTCACGGGATTCGCTGCTCTATAGAAGCGCCCTGCGGCGCAGCAGCTGGAACTTCATCAAGGGCCGGGCAAGCATCGATCTACACTGGCGTCCGCAACCCGAAACGGAATCGGAACGCATCATCCAGGGCATGTGGAATACATCGGAATTGTGTGATTGTTTCGGTCGAACAGTTCGCCTCCAAGGCGTGGAATATGGATTTGTGACCGCCCTGGCGCATGGCTTCTGGTATGGAGCATCGGCTGACAAGATGCAGACGGTGATCGACTGTTCGTCGCTGCTTGCAAAATGCGATCTGACGCTGCTGGCGCCGCTCATCGACGCTTTCAGACTGCACAGCCATCTGGCGACTGTATTGTCGGCACTGGAGGAGTCCGGGGCGCCAGCGGCGGCCACCGGAAATTTCGCCGCGATGCGCGCCATCTGTGTGCGCGGCGATGAAGATGACAGGGGGGAGCGGACCTCAACGGGAATGGTGCGGCGCACTGAAACCGTCATGTTGCGCCACCCGAAGATCTACCGGATGTGGGAAGCCTCCGGCCGGAGGTCTCGGATCGAGCGTCATTTGTTGCGGTGGTTCGGACCGTTTTCAAAGCCGCTTCAATGGTCGGGCCTGTACCATGACGACTACGATCTGTCGGACTGTAACGTGATGGACACGATTGCAGGTCCCGGCTGGGCGTGGCCCGAATCCAATCTCACCGGCTTTTGGGCGGATCGTGCCGACGCGCGTTTGCTGTTGCCGCTTCGAAGCGGCGAGAGCTATATGTTGGCGCTTGGCCTGAGCGACGAACGCATACATACTTCAAACGCCGAAATAGATGTCTTCGTCAACGGCCATTTCCTTGCAAGGATGGATCTCCGGCGCGACGCGACGATGTCGCAACATTGCTTCTTCATATCCCGAACGATTCTGCTCGGTCCGTGGGTTGAGTTGTCATTGCGGCCTAATCCTTACCTCGACACCGGAAAAATCGCCCCCGAGACCCTCCGACTATCGCGCAGCATTCCGATCGGACGATTACGGCTCTACGAATCGCGAGCGGCGGGTTCTGTCCTGAGCCATCAGGGCATTTCGAAAATTGACTTGCGCATACTCAGCGGTGTCGAGCCGGAGGCCAGCAAGTTTAGGAGAATCAAGGCCCGTATCGAAAACTCCGCATACCGGAACGCCGACGGTTTACCGGAAGGCTTTGATCCGGTCTTCTATGTGCTGTTTCATCCTGACCTCTTCGCAATTGAAGTCGATCCATACGAGCACTTCGTCCATTATGGGCAATTCGAGAACAGGTTGTGGCGGCAATAGACGCCGACGTAGACGATGTCAGATCCGAAGATAGTCGCCGTCGTCGTCGCATTTCATCCGAATGTCGCGCTATTGAACCGGTTGATCGACGCGACCGCGACAGCGGTTTCCAGCATTGTCGTGGTGAACAACGATCGGGGCGATTGGACGGCGGGCTTGAACTCTCCGGTTTTCGTTCACGTGCCCGAGAGGAATATCGGGCTCGGCGCGGCCTATAATCTCGGCGCGGAATATGCGCTTGGCAAGGGCGCAACGCATTTGCTTCTGCTGGACCAGGACAGCGTTCCGGGTCCGGGAATGATCCAGCGATTGCTCGACCGATATTCTCGCAGCGAACCGATCGGCGCGGTGGGGCCGGTTTGGAGGGATGCCAGAACAGGAAAACTCGCCGGCCTTGCCGTCGGATTCGGATCGAAGAAGGTCCCGAAACCTGACGAGGTCCTCAAGGTCGAGTTTCTGATTTCATCGGGTTCACTTATCAGCCTTGCGGCATTCGCGGATATCGGACCGTTCGATGAGATGCTTTTTATCGAGCATGTGGATACCGATTGGGTGCTGAGAGCCAAGGCGAAAAGATATAGCCTTTATGGCGTCGGCGACGCCGTTCTAGAACATGTCGTTGGAGATTCTGTTTTCGAATTGCCATGGTCCAAACGATGCTTGTTTTTGTATGCGCCGGAGCGGACTTATTATCTGGTCCGTAATAGCATCAGACTTTGGATGCGGCCCTACGCAACCTGGCGCTGGAGGCTGTTCGACTTTTGGCGGTTGTCCGGATTGCTGGTGCTTCATCTGACATTCGCTCCGTATCGTGTCGCTCGTATGCATTCGATGATGCAAGGCGTGCGGGATGCGTTTCGGCCGCAGATCTCAGAGCGCCCGGTTGTGCCGTCCTAGAGACAAGAGACGAAGATAGATGTACTCGCGATGACGGCTATTTTCCCGGCGGCAAGATTGCCCAGCCGATATCGGCCGTGCCGCCGCCGCGCCCGTATGGCAGCGCAAAGGGTTGCTGCACTTGCGCGTTTCCAGCGACGCGAGCGACCTGAGGCGGCAGCGCGTTCGTCGCATGCCCGAGGCCGTCATCGGAATTGGGTCCGGTCCAGACGATGACTGCGCCTTTCTGCTTCAGGTCGGCGAGATTGATCCATGGCGCGCGCGCCGGCAGACCGTCGATCAGAAGCTGCGGCCGTCCGGGTGCGAAATGGGAGACATTGCCGCCGACCCAGATCGAGCCGATCACGTAAGCGGGCGGCTTCCCGGTAATCGCGGAATATCGCCGCGCGATTTCCTGTGCGAGCGGTTCGCCGGGAAAGAAGGCCTGGAATCGTGGGTCCCGTTTGTATTGATTGAAGACGCCGTAGTTGAGCAGGAAGGCCGCCGCAAAGGCAACGAAGCAGATCGCCCAGAGCAAGGTGATGCCGGCGAGCTTGCGGCAGTCGATTGCGGCTCTGGCTGCAACAACGAGGAAGATGCCGAGGAACAGCCACAGCGGATAGCCCCACATCGGCAGCACGCCGCGCCCGCTGATCAACGAAATGCAGAGCAGCGTTGCGGCAGGACCGAGAGCGAGCAGGGTGACGATCCTGCGGTCGAATTCATCGATGGCAGGTGCGAGCGTTTCCCCGCGGCGCCATACCAGAGGCAGCGCGATCGCAAATACGGGAACGAGATACCAGAGCTGCCAACCTAGAAATTGCAGGGGGAAGATCAGATGACCGAGAGCGCCCTTGCTCTCGGCCGCGCGGACGCTGACATATCTCAGCGAT
>JAOTRH010196976.1:1247-11399 GCA_034768845.1 Heliamphora exappendiculata | reverse complement strand
GGGCTTCTACGGCGGCATGTACACCATCGGCTATAGCGGCGACTACGTCATGCACCAGCTTGCCGATCAGACCGGCGGCCGCCTCATCGATGTAGGCAACAACGGCAAGAAGCTCGAAGCCGCCTTCCAGCAGATCGAGGACGAGTTGCGCACCCAGTACGTGGCCAGCTACACCCCGACCAACGAAAAAACCGACGGCACCTATCGCAAGGTGGACATTCAGTGCCGCCAGCGTGACGAAGTCCTGAAAGTACAGTCCCGTAAGGGGTATTACGCCATCGCGCCGGAAGACTGATTCCCGCGGCCAGGCCGCTTCCGGACCAGACAGGGGACGTCTGCACAGCTTTGGCACCGCGATATTACAAAAGTAACCCTAACGATAGGGTCATTCGTTGTATACTGGCAAAGCGTTCGAATTGGACAGGTTTTGCTAGTTCTGTATCTGCAGTTCTCTACTTGCCGAGACCGATCTTGAATTCAGCGTCAACTCAGCAGTAAAGGACTTAGCACTATGGAACAGGGAACAGTCAAGTGGTTTAACGATGCCAAGGGTTTCGGATTCATCAGCCGCCAGAGCGGTGAGGATGTCTTCGTTCACCACACCGCCATTCAGGCACAGGGCTTCCGCACCCTCCAAGAGGGTCAGGCAGTTCAGTTCAACGTGGTGAAGGGCCCCAAGGGCTGGCAGGCAGAGAACGTTCAGCCTCTCTAAACCACAAAGCAGTATCCAAGAAAGGGACGGCCTCGGCCGTCCCTTTTGCATTTACGTTCTTTCGAACGATTTGTCATCTCGATCGAATGAAGCCACGTTTCGTCATCTCGACCGGAGGGGAGCGAAGTGGAGAGATCTGCTATTTGCCGGCAGTGCAAACAATCAGAATGCAAAGAAGGCTGGAATCGCCCACAACACCAATCGTGAGCGACCAAAGGAAGCGTGCCACGCCACCCGCGCCGCAGGCGCGTTTTGCCTGGACGGCAAGTCCTCAATGCAAGAAATACTTCACCGGCTGCAATGGCTTCTGATCCAGCGGCTCCTGGCTCATCTCTCGAATGCTGAGCTCGATATTCAACGAGATCGCATCCAGCGCCAGTCCATTCTCATTGCGTCCGAATGGCATCTCCAGCTCTGCTGCCATGGAATCCAGCGCGATGAACGAATACGCCATCACCAATGCGACCGCCGGCGTCATCCACCGAATCGCATCCACCAGCCCAAACGGCAGCAGTGCGCAGTAGAAGTACACAACGCGGTGGATCATCACCGAATAGCCGAAAGGCACCGGCGTCGACGCGATGCGCTCGCAAGCGCCCAGGATATTTGATAGCTCTACCAGGTTGCGATCGATCGCGCTCATCGTGATCTCGCCGAAAGCGCCATCCTTGTGATGAGCGGAAACCCATTCGCCCATCGCTCGCAGGATGATGAATGGCTTGTAACGCGCGCGGTCTACCTCCTCCGCCAGTGCCGGTGGCAGCAACTCTGCGGAGCGAGCAAAAGCATCGCCGCGCAACTGGTCGCGCATCGCGTAGGTGAAGGCCACCAGCATGTCGAGGAATACGCGCTTATCGTTCGCGTCGCCAGTCATGGTGAGCGCCTGACGCGTCAGCGAACGCATGGTATTCACCAGCGCTCCCCACAGCTTGCGGCCCTCCCACCAGCGGTCATATGCCGAGCTGTTGCGGAATCCCAGAAACAGCGCCAGCGCCACGCCCACCAACGTGAAAGGCGTCGCGTTCAGCGGCACCTTGCGGGAAAAGATGTAGCCCTCGGTCCAAACCGCGATCACGCTCAGTGCAGCCACAATCAACAGTTGCGGCAGCATCTGCTTCATCATGGAGCCACGCCACACAAACAGCATGTTCCACCAGTTGGTTTTGGGACGAACGATCATGGTGTCATCTGGCGCGCAAAATGGAAGGCAGCGCTATCTTAGAGCATTTTCGTCAATTCCCTCTGACTCGAATGCTCCAGACGCGCTGCCTGTCCTTTCAGCGATCCGCGATGACTATGACCGCGCTCTCCTTCAGGCGATCATCTGTGCCTCGCGTGCTCGCTCGACCTCCGCGGGCCGCACCGAGAGCGGACGGAAGCTGCCGCTCGCCGGATCGAGGCAGCGAATCTCTCCGCTTGCTATCTCATACACCCAGCCATGGATGCGCAGGCTGCCTCGCTGCATGCTTCTGGCAACAGACGGATGTGCGCGGAGGCTGTGAAGTTGGGCGATGACGTTAAGCTCCGTGAGCACGCGCAGACGGTCTTCCGTCGGCCACACGCGCGGGTCCTGCATCACGCCCCGGAAGGCGCGGGACATCGGTCCAGCGTGTCCCAGCCAGGAGCGGACGAATGGCAAGTCCTTCAACTGGCCATCGTCCAGCAAGGCACGCATCGTCCCGCAGTCGGAATGGCCGCAGAGGATAATGTCCGGCACCCGCAGCACGCGGACGGCGTATTCGAGAGTGGCTGCAATTCCGCTCGACGTCTCCTCCGGCGGTGGTACGAGGTTTCCCGCATTCCGGCAGGAGAGCAATTGGCCGGGTGCGGACTGCAACATCATCTCCGGCATCACCCGCGAGTCGGAGCAGGTAATAAACAGCGCCTGCGGCTCCTCGCCATGCGCCAGTTCGGCAAACTGCCGTGAGTGTTCGGGGAATACCTTCGATCGAAAGGTGGCATAGCCTGCGAGCAGTTGCTGCATAGAAAAACCCTCCCTTGAATGCGCCTGTATGCGTCCGAAACAGGGCGCTCGGAAAAAGCACCGGAAAGCAAAAGGGCGGATGGCGCTTCGGGACGAAGCGGTGCACGCACTCCCGAGCGGCAGACACAGGCTCTTCAGCAGAGCCGTTCCTGTGCCATCGTCCTTGATTGGTCGGTTGGGCTTTCTATGCAGCGGGTGGTGCGCGGCTTGGACCGGCGGCGCGAGGGGCGCCGCCGCGGAGCTCAACGTCTCGCAACCCGCCGTCAGCCAGTCACTCAAGCAACTGGAGGCTCATATCGGCGCCCGATTGCTCGATCGCGGCACGCGTCCGCCCACGCTCACCGAGGCCGGCAAGCTGCTGCACCGCGCCACCGTGGACGGCCTCGGCCGCATAGGCGAGGCCATCGAGGAGATCGCGCGGCTGGGCCAAAGCGGTGAGCAGGCCGTCACCATCGCCTGCTCGGTCGGCCTCGCGACTTATTGGCTGATGCCGCGCCTCGCGCTGTTCTACGACCGTCATCCCGATATCGCCGTCAACGTGCGCACCACCCAACAGGGAGCGCCGCCGCTGACCCCCAGCGTCGACATCGCCATCCGCTACGGCGACGGAAGCTGGGACGACGGCGACGTGCGCCTGCTCTTTCCCGAATGCGTGGAGCCCGTGTGCAGCCCCGCTCTCGCCGCCCGGTTGCGCAAATCCCCGCGCTGGTATGAGGAGGCGACGCTCATCCATGTCGATGTCGAGGACGAGAGCTGGATGTCGTGGCGCGCCTATCTGCGCGGCATCGGTCGGGATGGCGGCGCCCGAGGCTTGCATTTCACCAATTACGTGCAGGCGACCCAGGCGACCCTCGCCGGCCAGGGAATCATGCTCGGCTGGCGCTCGATTACGGGCGATCTCGTCAAGGAGGGCCGGTTGGCGCCGGTCGTCGAGGCGGGGCTGGTCCCGCGCGAGGCCTTCTATATCGTGGCGGCCGCGAAGCCGCGATCGCCCGAAGCCTGCGCCGCCGTGCTTATGTGGTTGAGCGCGGCGGCCGAGACGGCGTGAGACACGGCCTCAGCGCAGCTTGGCCATGACCTCGGCTGCGGCCGACAGCAATATCTCCGGGATCGCCTCGATGCCGATCCGCTCGAAATCGGCCACCGTACCTGCCAGCGCCAGCGCGGCGAGGGCCTCACCCTCGGGGTTCAGGATCGGGACGGCGGCGCCGGCGATCTGCGGCTCGACCTCGCCGATCGACATGTAGAAGCCAGTCTTCCTGATTTTCGTCAGGCGCTTGCGGAACTCGGACCAGTCTCCGCCCATGTCGGCGACCGCGATCTCGGAAGCGAAGGTTTCGTAAACCCGCACCAGAGTCGCGCGCGGCGAGCAGGCGAGAATGACCTTCGGCGCCGCGCCGCGAAACAAAGGTCGCGGCCGGCCGCGCGCGTAGGGAAACGGCGGCGCCTCCGGCGTCGGGCCGACATGATGAATGTCGATCAGCCTGTGCCCGTACATCGCCGAGAGCACCGCCGTCAGCGCGGTTCGCGAAGCGAGATCGGCCATCACGTTGAGGCTGGCGAGGAGGATCGGATCGGACTGGCGGATTTCGTAATCCAGTTCGATGATGCGCGGCCCCAGAGAATAGCGGCCGGCCGAAGTCTTCTGCAGCAGCCCAACGCCGACGAGTTCCTTCACATAGCGATAGCCAGTCGGACGGCTGTAGCCGAGCGCCTGATTGATCTCGTCCGGGCTCCAGGACGGGCGTTCGCGGGTGAACACGCCGAGAATCGCGAGCACGCGCGCCGTACCGCTCATGCGAAGGCGCCTCGATTTTCGGCGCGGCGCCTCAAACATTCGCGGCGTAAAAAAGGGCGCCGGCCGATTGTCCGCAAGATCATCCCGCCGTCCCGAACTTCCCGGCGCGCGACGCCACGGACCCTTTTTTGAAATCTTGCAAAGGGCATTTGACAACCTAGCAAACTACGGCCTAAATCCCAAACAGTAAGATTTCTTTACGTTTGCGCCGCTTGGTTGCGCGCCGCTGAAGGCGTGCGGCCGGGCGGTTATGGGTATAGAAATCGAAGGTCGGCTTTGTATCCTCGCGCAATCGACGGCATGACAGGTTAGCCTTCAGGTCCAATCATTGCTTGCTATCAACCAGGGTGGAGATGGGCGTATGACCGTAAGTCGCCGTGCGGCGCTCAAGATGGGCGGGGCCACGCTTGCATATCTCGGCGGCGGACGCGCCTTCGCGGACCCCAAGACCATTACCTTCGGCGGTTCGGTGCCGATGAGCGGCAAGGACAGCGCCACCGGCCTCGACGTCTACGAGGGCTACAAAGTCGCGGTCAAATATATCAACGAGCAACTCGGCGGCGCGAAGGTCGCGGGCGAGACTTATAAGCTCGCGCTCAATTTGTTCGACGACGCCAGCGACCCGCAGCGCGCGACGACGCTGATCCAGAAACAGGTCGACGGCGGAACCGATTTCTTCCTCGGCTCGTTCTCCTCGCCGATCGTTCTGCCGACCGCCGCGATCACCGAGCGCGCCAAAAAGCCGATGGTGCAGGCCGGCGGCGGCGCCGATCAGATTTTCTCCCGCCATTTCCACTATGTGTTCGGCATGTATCCGCGCGCTTCGCGCCAGCTCATCTCGCTGGTGGCGATGCTGAAATCAATGAGCGGACAGATCAAAACCTGCTCGATCATCGCCACCAACGACGTCTATTCGAAAGCCCAGACCGCCGGCGCCGCGGCCGGCCTCAAGGAAGCTGGCATCGAACTGCTCGACACGTTCAGCCTGCCGCCGTCGGCGACCGACGTTTCCGGCGTCGTCAACGATCTCCGCGCCAAGACGCCTGACGTCGTGATCGGCACCACGCACTCGGAGGTGTCGGAACTTATCGTCCAGCAACTCGTCTCCACCGGCACCAACATCAAGATGCTGTTCTTCGCGCTCGGGCCGGAGAATGCGGCGTTCCGCAAGAACCTCGGCAAATACGCCGACGGGCTCACCTTCATCCAGTACTGGAAGTCGAGCTACAAATATTCCGATCCGTTTTTCGGCACGAACCAGAAGTTCTACGAATATTACCAGTCGGCCAGCACGCGCAAGGAATCCTATCAGACAGTCGCCGCCGCCGCCTGCATCACCTCTTATGTAAAGGCGATGCAGGACGCCAAGAGCATCGATCCGCAAAAGGTCCGCGATGCGTTGTCGGCGCTCAACTATGAGTCCTTCTATGGACCTATCAAATTTACGGCCGATGGCGACGGCGATCCCGTGCTGATGGGCGCCGCTATCGGCCAGGTGCAGAAGACCGGGCTGGAGGTCGTCTTCCCCGCCAAGATCGAAACCGCGAAGATTATTTTCCCGCTGCCGGCGTGGTCCAGCCGATAGATGGTTCGTCTCGTTCAGTCGCTCGTCGACGGCGCGTTGCAGGGTTCGGTTCTGTCGCTCGCCGCCGTCGGGTTTTCGCTGATATTCGGCGTGCTTCAGATCATAAATCTGAGCCACGGCGTCATCATCATTCTCGGCGCCTATCTCGCGTTGTTCCTGCGACGGTTGTGGGGCGTCGATCCGCTGATCGCGCTGCCCGCCGTCGCCGCCGTCTGCTTCGGGCTCGGATATGTCTATCAGCGCTATTTGATCTCGCCCGCCATCAAGCGCGCCAATCTGCTCTATTCGCTGCTCGTCACCTATGGCGTCGCGCTGGTGGCGCAGAACGCTTTCTCTCTCATCTTCTCGCCCGACAACCAAAGCGTGCGGCCAGATTACGCCAACAAATTCTTCCGCATCGACGGCGTGACGATCAACGTGCTGCAAATCGTCGCCTTCGTCGCCAGCATCGTGCTGATCGGCGTGCTGGCGTTTTTGCTGCGCCGTTTTCCGCTCGGCCGCACGATCCGCGCGACGGCCGAGCAGCCGTTGGCGGCGCGGCTCTGCGGCGTCAACGTCGATGAGGTGAACGCGCTGACGTTCGGGATTTCGGCCGCCTTCGCGGGCGCGGCGGGCGTGCTCATCGGCATGCTTTATCCCTTCTCGCCGACCAGCCAGGAGAACTGGACGATCTTCGGCTTCGTCGTCGTGGTGCTCGGCGGCGCGGGCAGCGCCGCCGGGGCGCTGCTCGGAGGCCTGCTGCTCGGGATCATTGGCTCGCTCACCAGCGAATATATCGGCCCCGCCTATCCCAACGCCGTCGTCTTCCTCGTCCTCGTGCTCATGCTGCTGGTCAAGCCCAACGGCTTGCTTGGCTCCGCTTTCGGGGGCTCGCGCTGATGCGTCGCGTTGCGGCGGCCGTCGCCGCGCTCCTCGTGCTGGCGGCGCTGGCGATCGTGCCGACGGGCGCGTCGCCGTTCGCGCTGCGGGTCATCCTCAACATTTTCTTCGGCGCGGCGCTCGCAACCGCCTGGAGCCTGCTCGGCGGCCTCGCGGGTTACTGGAGCTTCGGCACGTCGGCTTTCCTCGGGCTCGGCGCCTTCGCCGCCGCTCTCTTGCAGGAACACGCCGACATCGGCGATCCCCTATTGCGCTTCGCTTTGTCGGTCATCGCGGGCGGCGCGGCTGCGGGCGTGCTCGCCGCCGTCATCGGCTATCCGATCCTGCGCCTTCGGGGCGCCTATTTCGCCATCGCCATGCTCGGCATTTCGTTGGTCCTCGGAGAGTTGTCGAACAGCGTCGATCTCTTCGAGGGCGCGCTCGGCATAACGCTCGATCCCGGAACCAGCATGGCGCCGGAGGTGCTGTTCTACTATCTGTTCCTGGCGCTCGCGGCGCTGGCTTTCGGCGTCGCCGTCTGGGTGCGCTATTCGCGCCTCGGCTATGGGCTCATCGCCATCCGCGAGGACGAGGACACCGCGCGCATGTTGGGCGTTCCGACTGAGCGCTACAAGCTGCTTGGCTTCGTCATCAGCGCGGTGCTGATGGGGCTGACGGGCGCGGTCTACGCCTATAGTCTCGGCTATATCACGACGACTTCGGTTTTCCGGTCGGATCTGTCGTTCAACGTCGTCGTCTATTCGCTGCTCGGCGGCATGGGCACGCTCATCGGTCCCGCGCTCGGCGCCGCCGTGATGACGGTGCTTACTCAAGTCGTGCTCGGCGGAATGCTTCAGGCGCATATGATGCTGACCGGCCTCGTCATCATCGCCTTGGTGTTCCTGCTGCCGAACGGTATCGTCGGCCTGTTCCGAAAGCGCCGCACGGCGCCCGTCCTCGCCGCCGCGCCGGTTGAGGCTGGCGAGGGAACGCCGGCCGTACAGGTCGCGAGTACGGGCGAGCCGATCCTGAGGTTCGTGCGTCTAGCGCGCGCGTTCCGGGGTCTACGCGCCATCGACGGCGTCGATCTCGCCATCGCACCCGGCAGCATCACTACGATCATCGGCCCCAACGGCGCCGGCAAATCCACCCTCTTCAACATGGCGACCGGATATCTCGCGCCGACCGAGGGCGAGGTCTGGTACGAGGGCCGGCGCGTCGACGGCACGCCAACCTATCGGCTTAATCGCGCCGGCATGGCGCGCGTGTTCCAGATCGCCAAGCCTTTCCATGGCCTCACCGTCTACGAGAATGTGCTGGTCGGGGCGCTGTTCGGCCGCGAAGGCGCCCGCGATCCCCGCAAGGTGGCGGAGGAGGCGCTCGCCTTCGCGCATCTGTCGCCGCTGGCGGGCGAGGTCGCATCCTCCCTGCCCGTCGGCCATTTGCGCCGGCTCGAATTCGCGCGCGCTCTGGCGACGCGGCCACGGTTGATCCTCGCCGACGAGCCCTGCGCCGGCCTAAATCCCGTCGAGACGGCGGAGATGATGGCGATGCTTCAGGCCGCGCGGCGCGGCGGAGCGACGGTCGTGCTCGTCGAGCACGACATGGAGACGGTGATGAAGATCTCCGACAAAGTCTTCGTCATCGCCGCCGGAAAGCTGATCGCCGAAGGTCCGCCCGCCGATGTCGTGCATCGCCCGGCTGTCATCGAGGCCTATCTCGGCAAGCCGCTGGAGCGGCTGCCATGACAGAGCCCCTGCTCGACCTCCAGAACATCGCCTACGCCTACGACGGCGCCATAGCCGTCGACGGGATTTCGCTCAGCGTGGCGCCGGGCGGGGCGGTGGCGCTGCTTGGCGCCAATGGCGCGGGCAAATCGACGACGGTTAAACTAGTGGCAGGCGTGCTGCGACCGCAGCGCGGCCGGCTGATGTTCGACGGCGCCGACGTGACCGCCCTGCCCTCGCATGCCGTCGTAGAGCGCGGCGTGACGCTGGTGCCGGAAGGGCGCCTCGTCTTTCCGCGCCTCAGCGTGATCGAGAATTTGCAGATGGGCGCCTATCCGCGCCGCGCGAAGGCGAGCTACGCAACCAATCTGGAGCGCGTGTTCGCCCTATTTCCGCGCCTCGCCGACCGGCGCACGCAGGCCGCCGGCTCCATGAGCGGCGGCGAGCAGCAGATGGTCGCCATCGCCCGGGGCATGATGAGCGATCCGAGGCTGCTTATCCTCGACGAGCCGTCGCTGGGCCTGATGCCGAAGGCGGTCAACGAGTTGTTCGAGTTGATCCAGACCATCCGCAAATCCGGCATAGCGCTGATCCTCGTGGAGCAGAACGTGTTCCAGGCGCTCGAAGTCGTCGACCGCGCTTATGTGCTGGAAAAGGGACGCGCCACACTATCCGGGACGGGCGCCGAGCTCATGCACAACGACATGGTGCGGAAGTCGTTCCTGGGACTGTGAGCTGGCCCCGCGACTGCCTGATGATCAACGAGGCCGCTATGAACGACATCGACGCCGAGCAGCATTTGGCGAGGATCGCCGAATGGGTGAAGCGGGAATCGCCGACCGAGGCCGCCGCTTCCGTCAATCGTCTCGTCGGCGACATCGAGCGCGGGCTCGTTGAGGCGGGGGTCCACACTGAGCGCGTCTCCGGCCGCGACGGTCTCGGCGGTCACCTAGTCGCGCGCGTGGCGGGACGCCGCGCGGGACCGGGCGTATTCATCGTCGGTCACCTCGACACGGTCTGGCCGCTTGGGACGTTGGAGCGGATGCCGTTCCGCGTCGACGGCGACAAAGCCTTCGGCCCCGGCATCTATGACATGAAGGCCGGCAGCTATCTCGGCTACGAAGCCCTTCGGCGCCTCGCGCACGCTCCGCCGGAACTGCCGGTGACGATGCTGTTCAACTCGGATGAAGAGATCGGCAGTCCGACTTCGCGCGACCTCATCGAGGCCGAGGCGCGCAAGGCGCTTTACGTGCTCGTGCCGGAACCCGGAGTGGGCGCCGAGCGGGCCGTCGTCACGGCGCGCAAGGGTTGGGGCCGTTTCCAGATGAAGGTGAAGGGCCGCCCGGCCCACGCCGGCGCCAACCATGAGCGCGGACGCAGCGCCATTGCCGAACTCGCCCGCCAGATCCTCGCGCTGGAAGCCATGACCGACTACGAGAGCGGCGTGACGGTCAATGTCGGCGTCGTCAGCGGCGGAACCCGGCTCAA
>JAOTRH010196965.1:0-11399 GCA_034768845.1 Heliamphora exappendiculata | reverse complement strand
AGTGTATATTTTTTTAATGCATTTATTTTCCCTAATATAAATTTAAAAAGTATGGGCGTTCACGGTTCGATTTGGTTTAATTTTGAGTTAAATCAAGAATCAAAACGTTTTAAAACAGTTATAAGAGTTTAAAAACTGGAAATCAAACCGTATGTATTATAAAACTGAACCGAATCAATAAATAACGGTTGGATTTCGGTTTGAAATTGCAGTTCTAAAAGCAAGTATTTGTTGTTTATTTTATGTTAAAAAATTTAGATATTTTATTTGTTTGTTTTTTCTATTGAATCTTTATTTTCTTTATTTGTATTAATATATTTTATTTTATCACATATTTCATTATTCTTATGAAGAGAGATTTCTATTTTTCTAAATTATGAATTATATTTTATTACTTTTTTATCTATTACCAATAGTTATGAATTATATAATATTATAATATTATAAGAAAAAAGTAAAAATTAAATAATAAAAGAAAATAACTAAAAAAGATAAAATGTAAAATAAAAATAAATAGTATTTTTAAGTTTTTTCATTATATATAATACGTAACATACAGTGTATTAATAAGTAGTAGATATGTTCATTTCAAGTGATTTCTTGAAGTTTAATGCTTTATCCGAACCATAAGAAACGGCTCTAATTAAATTATACAGTTTGGATAGGTCCAAATCAATTTAATAGTTTCAACAATTTTTTAAACACTCTATTAAAAAGAGTGATAGAGATAAATTCAACTTCAATTCTATGCTTGAAGCTTACCTTTATGAAATTGTATTCTCTCATTTAGTATATTCTAAAAAAAGCGATTGAAATTAATTCAATTTTAGATCAAATAGTTAAAAGTTTAGATTTCTAAAAACTTATTCTCTCTTCTCTTAAAATGTTTTTAATAACTAAATAAAATTAATTCAAGCTTAAATAATATCCACAAGAATATATAGAGATAAATTCAACTTGAATTCTACTATCGAAGTTTATCTATATGAAATTGTATTCTTTCATCTATTATATGTTAAAAATAAGGATTAATTAAGTTTTAGTCCCCTTTTAGAAGGATATAAAAGTTTTAGTCCTACTATTCTTTTAATATTGAATTTCGTTATTTTTTTTAAATTTAATAATTTTTGGGCCCAAAATACCCTTTTACCAACCGGTGTAATATTTCCTTATTATCCCCTTGGTTCTAGGTTGCATTTACCTAATAAGAGTTTAACTTGGTAAACAGCCACATTTAGTATGATAAATCCCTTAATTATAGACAGCAGTTACACAATTGTTGAATATGAAAAATATTTTCCATTAGAAAATCAACACATATTCCTCTTTGGAATAGATTTCAACACATATTTAGTAATTGTATCAATTATGTAAGTGATATAGTTATATTCTCTATCAAAGCACTGATAATTGTGTCGGTTATATGATTGCAATAGTTATGTTAGCTGTGTCAGCATAATAATAATTGTATCAATTATGTACGTATTATAGTTATGTTAACTATATCAGCATAATGGAAATTGTATTAATTATGTAGTTGTTAAAATTATGTTATATGTATCAACGAAATGGTAATTAATGTATCAGTTATGTGATTGTATCAGTTGCGCGAATAATTGTATCAAGTTGCCGTCGTGCTTGTATTCTCTTTTTCTCTACGAAGTGATTTTGGTTTGGAAGGAAGGAAGAGAAATACTTATTTTTGTATTTAATAATTTTTTATTTTTTAATTAAAAAATTTTAATTAGGATTTTGTAAAAAAATAAAAAAATTGTAAAACTGTTTCAACAGTGTTTCCGTTTGAAAACTTAACGAAAGTTAACTTTTAAATCTAAATATAATAAAAATGAAAATGTAAGAGAATGCAGTGATATTTCAGAGAATATAGCAGGTGTTAATATTATTACACTTAAACATAAGAGTGTAAGTGTAATTTACTCAAAAAAATAATCGATACTTTCTTTTCCTTCCAAGTAATATTGTTTTCTAAAAAAATAATATTATTTTTCTAAAAAATGATAATAATAAAATAATGTTGTAAAAAATAATAATCTTTTAACTATTTTTTGTTTTAACAACCAAGAAAATATTATTTTTTTATCAAATTTAAAACAAACATTTTAACTAGTTTTTCTTTTAAAAATTTAGTTAACCTATATTTATTTTAAACTTTCATACCTAACTAAAACAGTTTATTATTAATTTTTTATTCATAAAAATAGTTTATTTGATATTAATTTCTTACTTTAAATTGTCAATTTCATCCCTCCCGTAGGATAGAATTATCCTATATTTATGGGATTCACAATCCATCTTAGATATTATATTCAAACCCATGTATTACAACCAAACATAAGAGACAGAATTATTAATTTAATCTCAAATTTATTTTCCTCAAAACAAATATGCTCCAAATGTATGGCATTACTTCACATATTAAAAAAATTAATCAATTAATTAATTAATTAAAATTTTACATTATTTATTTTCATTTTAATAATTTTTTTAATTTTTTTACTTTTAAAATTCATCTAAGTGAAATATTTTTAAAAAATAAAAAATTATAATCAAAAAATAAAATAAGTAAAATTTTCAAAATTCAACCTAGAGAGGCCAGCATAGGGTTTGTCGCCAGATTATTTCTTGTTCTGGGTGACTACTTGGGGAGTAAGTATCCGGTGCACTCGGAATATTATGTGATATTGATAAATTTATGTAGTATTTTTATTTAATATGGTAACGATAAATTTTATAACAGTGACATAATAATTCATATTTTTTAGATGATTAAGAAATAACAGATGAACAACATATATGGTGTTTGGTATTACTAAAATTAATAACTTAAAGATGGTAACTTGTAACAAAAGTTGCGATTATTTAGTAAATATTACAGTTTGTAACTGAAATAAAAAAATGTTATAATTTATAGTATAAGTTGTATATATTTAAAAAAATTATAATTCGTAATTAAAATTAATAACAAAAAATTAAAAATTGCTAACAATAATTTTATTAAATAAATTATATTATTTATTTATTTATTAAACGTACAACGTGTCATAATTTAGGTAATACTATGCAAATACTTAATAATTTGTCCCGATTGGTAGGCAATTTGTTGTGGTCTCGCGAATTGGACCGTTTGCATTAAATAATACCCGACTGTTTGGTGCCGGAAATCAAGCAGCTGTTTGGGACTAGAAATTATAACATAGGCTCCTTCAAAAAATAAAAGATCAAGGCAAATTATTAGATTTTTTTTAAATTACTACATAGGCGATCGCACATGATAGTTTTAATAAATGATCGTAACATGTACAATATGAGTCACTTTTGTCTCTTAATCACTCAATAAAAATGAGTCATTATGTTCATACTCTAAAATTTATTAGTACTACTATTATGTAAATTTGTTATATAGTATTCTGAGAGTCTCAAATAATTACTTAAAAGATCAGGGGGCTACTTGACAAAAGTCCCATATATAAAAATTACAAGCAATCAGTCAACTCTTGAAAGCTGCAGAGATGTGCATAATCGCCCCTGTGCTTGAAAGATTTTCCGCGCAAGAGTTAAACTACATTGATCACTCCAAGAGAGTCTCCCTCAAGGTGGAACGTGCGTACCCCTAACTTTTTTGGGAGTTCTACTGCCATTAGAGCCCTTAGAATTTTCACATGGCCACTGTCCATGGCTAGTGATAGACTGTCCACACAAGAGGCCCAGATATTTCCTTTGTCGGCTCTGAGAATCACCCCAAATGCCAGTTTTTCTGTCCTTGCTACGCGCACCATCAAAATTTGCCTTGATCCATCCATTCGATGGAGGCTCCCATTTCTTATCTGGAGGCTTGTGTGATGGAAAACCGTTTAGGCATATTTGACTTTGCATGTGCACTGTGATATATCCTACTACAAAATTGACAATCTCCCTTGTCGTTTTGCTCTTGTTGCCTTTGAAGACCATATTTCTATTTTGCCATATGCTCCAACATCCAACTATAAAGAGTTCAGATCCTTCCGCATCTAGACTTTTTAGGACTTCAACCGCCCAAAGAAGGAAGTCTCCCCTCTCCTTGGTATGATCCCATGTCATGATGTCTACTAGCTCTTGCCCCACTAGTTCAGCCATGGCACAATCTCTGAAGACATGAGTTTCTAATTCTGTCTGTTCACCACAAGCTTCACAAGTAGAATTTGTTAGAATTTTGTGAATTCAATTAGCCATTGAATTTCAGAATTCAATATCAGAATTTATTTGCAATTGAATTGGCCAATTCAATTGGCAAATGAATTCTGAGAATTAATACCATTGAATGGTTATTGATTCTTCTGTAACCCCCTCCATAATAGAATATCTATATATAAGCTGTCATTCCATTCAGTTTTCTGATATAGAGAGACAGAAAGAGAGAAATACAGCAGCAAGGTAAGAACCAAAGGAGAGATACAGACAGATTCCAAAGCTATGGGAGTAAGAGAGAGAAAGGCAGACGGGGTACGTTCGTAGCCGATCCTTGGTGGTGTTTCAACGATCGTGTCAGCCGTTTTATCTTAAGAGAGTGACGCCGGTGAAAAACTAACAACACACTCGGTAGGCGATGAATCATTCTTAAGAAAACTGTATTTGCAGGACTCGGTTTGCATATTTTGTTCATGTTAATTTATGTATTTCGTTTTCTATAAATTCTGCTTATTGTAATTGTTGAAAGTTAACAAAGATATATTTTCTAGATCACCGAGCATGTATATTTTATTGTGGCATTGGATTTCTCCTAATAATCTTAAGAATGAGAATGTTCTCCAACAATCTTAAGAATGATACAGTTTTAAAAATCTGCTCGGTTTGGATCTTATTTTTTTCCCAAAAAATACATGTTTATACTTCTAACTTTTCTGTGAGTATGTTCAGATTTATGGATTTAATGGATTCGTTGTAGTATAAGAACAATTATTTTGTTCAGAATTATGTGTTCAGAATAATCTATATCACACTAGTTTTCTCTCTTCCATCATTCAGTCGCTGTTATGATATTTGAGATCTAGACATTTGTGTCGACACCTTTCTTCTTCTTTTTTTTTGTCGATCCTTTTGGCATGTGACGACCCATTTTCTGATGGTGTCGACCCTAATCCTTTTGTTGGTGTTGAGCAGAACTCTCGGTTCTTTTGTGTCGACACCTTTCTCAGTTTGTTGTCAACACATTTCTTTTGTGTCGACACCTACCTCTGTTTGTGTCGACACCTACTCTGTTTGGAACTCTCGATTCTTTTGTGTTGACACATCTCTCAATTTGTGTCGACACATTCACTGGTTGCTGTTTGCATTGAATCTCTCGGTTCTTTTGTGTTGACTCATTTCTCAGTTTGTGTCGACCCCTGAGCTGTTTGTGTCGACTCCTGAGCTATTTGTGTTGATCCCTGGGCACTTTGACCCTTGGGCACTTTTCCGTTGGTGTCAACATCTTTTTTTCTCCTGTTTCGACCCTTCATGTGATGCTTAATTGAGATCTGCTTAACAGAGATCAGATCGGCTAAGGCCGTAGGCAGCCATGCGCGGTTGACCTTCTGGGGTTCGAAAGCACTTGTTATAAGCAATGATGGATACCGTTTTGGTTTCGAGGGCACTGCCCTCAAATTCTCGCCCGGGGCACTGCCCCTGGGAACCCCGCGACCTGACTGAGCAGGTCGATCTCCACTGAGGGCGCTGCCCTAAAACCCCGCCACACGATGGACTATATTTTGGAAAATTAAGTTTAGATTGTTAATATATTCTTAGTGTTGACATTGTAAAGATCTAATATGTGAATTGATCTTATTTCAAAAAACATGTTGACTGAAAAATAAAGTGCTTCTGAAAAGCAAGTTGCTCCTAAAAAGTAAGTCGCTCCTATGTCTGGTGTTTCAACTGTTCCTTTGTCTCATGTGGAAGGGCCAGAAAAGTTTAGAAGAGGAGCTGACTTTAAGAGATGGCAACAGAAGATGGTGTTCTGCCTCACCACTTTAAATCTGGCCAGATGCCTGACTGAGGAAGCTCCAGTTGCTGATGAGAATGCAGACACTCAAAACTGATGGCAGTTGATAATTAGAATAATGCCGATTATTTATGCAAGAACTATGTTCTAAATGCTCTAAATGACTCATTGTACTCTGTGTTCAATGAGGCAAAGACTGCTAAGGAACTGTGTGAGTCATTAGATCAAAAGTACAAAATTGAGGGTGCCAAATCTGAGAAGTTCATAGTGGACCGATTTCTTGATTATGTGATGAAGGACTCAAAACCTGTGACGGTACAAGTCCAAGAGCATATTTTGATCAATAACATCAAAGCAGAAGGGATGTTCTTCAGTGAAGCATTCCTAGTGGCTGCAGTTATCCACAAATTTCCTGAAACATAGAATAAATTCAAAAGTTATCTAATGTTCAAGAACAAAGAGGTGACTTTGGAGGCTTTATTCTTCAAATTGAATGTTGAGGAAGAAAATCGAGCAAGGAGCAAGAGTATCAGGTCCAACTCCAACATGGCCAATGTGATGGAAGTTGAAAACTCTTCAAGAGCCAAGAAGAGTGCTCATGACAGGTATGCCAACACAAAGTTTAACAAGAAAGTCAAACTAGGACCAAGAGATCATATTGCCAAGAAGCAGAAGGAGAAATTCCAAGGGAAATGCTTTAACTGTGACAAGTTTGGGTATCGTGCTTCAGAGTGCAAGAAGCCGAAGAATTTTCAGCTCAAGCTCATATGGCAGATGCAAATGAATGTGTCTCAAATATTGATCTCTCGGCCGTGGCATTTGAGGTGAATATGGTAAGCTCAAATCCACAAGAATGGTGGATAGACACAGGGGCCACTCGCCATATCTGCTGTGACAGATAGATGTTTAACACCATTGAGATGGTGACCCATGGTCAGAAGCTGTATATGGAAAATTCAGCTACCTTAGATATGTTGGGACAAGCCCAGGTGATCCTCAAGATGACATCCGAAAAAGAGCTGACATTGAATAATGTGCTCCATGTGCCAGATATTCGAAAGAATCTGATGTATGGGTCTCTGTTGAGTAAGCATGAGTTTCGGATGGCCTTTGAGGCAACAGAGTTACGCTGTCTGAGCCGATACACAAGTAATCCAGGACATTATCACTGGAAAGCGATAGTTAGATTGTTACGCTAGTTGAGATATACTCGTGATCTGGGCCTGCACTACACCAGATATCTGCCAGTACTAGAAGGGTACTGTGATGCAAACTGGATATCGGACACGAAAGACTCAAAGTCTACAAGTGGATATGTATTTCTACTTTTTGGTGCAACGGTATCTTAGAAATCTTCTAAACAGACGTGTATAGCACGTTCTACGATGGAATCATAATTCATTACTTTAGATAAAGCAACTGAAGAAGCTGAATGGCAACGACAATTTTTAGAAGATGTTCTAAGATAGCCTAGACCTGTGCCAGCTATTTGTATCTATTGCGATAGTCAATCGACAATAGAAAGATCACAGAGTCATATATATAATGGTAAGTTTAGACATATACGTCGTACACATAATATAATTAAAAAATTACTCTCAAGTGGGGTTGTCATTGTTGACTATGTAAAGGATTAACTAGAGAATTAGTTGAAAGAGTATCGATGGGAATGGAAGTAAAGCGTGTAACATAAAAAGGTATCATGAAGAAAAACCTAACCTAGCTGACTGAAGATCCCAAGATCCAGGTTCAATGGGACAACCTAATTGCGTATACCTCGAATAATTACCGTGGAGTTTGGGAACTTTTACCTATTCCTATGATGCAGCGGTGATTTAAGGTTAAGCATAAGTTTTTAATGACTTTTTCTGGTGAGCCAGGTTGGTATAGAGAAATGCCATTGGATAAAAGTTACCTATGTGAGTATGAAGTGGGGCCACTTCTTTGAGAATTTAACAAGGTAAAATTATCGAAAAAATACTTGCAGAACCAGGAAGTGTGTGTCGTGGCTAAAACGAACACAACCGTGAGAACGAAAACTTTGTTGTTGAAGTCGTTGTGTGAAGCATGTTGTCTCGGTTTACTGCTAAGGTGACACAATTCAAGGCGGTACCACCCACTTGTTTGCCGGTAAATCCGATAGGTTCTCATAAGGGAAGGTTCAAGGCAAATCGCTACCTATCCTATGCAGGGACTTTCAGTTGTCTATCTCTCTTGCAGTCAGCTTTGTAATCTGAGTTTGTACTCCCGCCAATTTCATTCATGGGGGGAATTGTTGGAATTTTGTGAATTCAATTGGCCATTGAATTCCTGAATTCAATAGTAGAATTCAATTGTAATTGAATTGGCCATTCAATTGGCAATTGAATCCTGAAAATCAATACTATTTATTGGCTATTGATTCTTTTGTAACCCCTATAAGAAAGAAATTCTATATAAAGCTGTCATTCCATTCAATTTTCTGGCAGAGGTAGAGAGAACAACAACAACAAGTACAAAGGTAAGGTGAAGAGGTGAGATACACATATTCTAATTGCAAGTTGTGAGAGAGAGAGAGAGAGAGAGAGAAAGACAGATGAGGTACGTTCGTAGCCGATCCTTGGTGGTGTTCCAACGATTGTGTCAGCCGTTTTATCCTGGGAGAGTGACGCCAGTGGAAATCCTACAACACCGTCGGTAGGCGGTGAATCATTCTTAAGGAAACTGCGTTTGCAGGACTCGGTTTGCATATTCTGTTCATATTATTTTCTGCAATTTCGTTTCTGTAAATTCTGTTTATAGTAATTGTTGAAAGTTAATAAAGATGTATTTTCTGGATCACCGAGCATGTATATATTGTGGCGTTGTATTTCTCCCAACAATTACAACCAATGCCACATGAAAATTATTGGCCGACGCCAAACTTCCCAGTGGTCATCGCAAACCCGAACCGTATAAGGCCTGCAAAGCCAAGACGTTCGTAGAATAGCCGAATCCACAATGAGATGGTCATGTCAAGACAACGAATGTCGAATCATTGTGGTATTTGTCAGCAAACAGGGCACGACAGACGAACATGCCCCAACAGGCCACGATTGGTTGATATAGAAATGATATACGACCGGTTGTACTGATCGAACCTGATACTTGTAATAACAATATGTGCTTATAATAACCTCCTCATTTATAGCATTTTGATTATATATACTATTCAATCTCACGAAAACGATCATTAAATTGCATTATCTATTTGTAGTACTTATTGATACAAGAAAAAAAATTCAAAAAATTATAGAAAAAAGAATATTGAAAATCCAGCTATTGAAGAAGCTGTTATACTTAAAAATCCAGATAATATGTCTCATTACAGTAAGGTTCGCTATTGACATGACTCTTCATCTAAACAGATGGGATCCGCATACTGTCAGATGTTAGAGTAGAGGGGCTTCATAATGAACATGACTACTCGGCCATCCTGATATTGATGTGAATGGTCAATAAAGTGCAGGACCATATGCGTGACTAGCGAATGACAATCGTCCCTTCTACAATCAACGTGGCAACGCTAGCAATTCCCTAGTCACTCCACGCTGAAGTCTCCTATACATAGCAACCGCTGTGATTGAGATACATATACCTCTAGCCAATCCAGCCAATCCAACATATATGAACATGGTGTTGACATAAGGAGTGCGCGACATCTTCATTGCTATGGATCGTAGTAGGGTTGGTGATTATGACTTTATATACCCTCTAGATCCTAACCTCCACTACAGTCAAACAGTGTATGTACCATACGATCCGAGTTGCAATATCGAATTACGCAATCAGAGGTCCTAGTGCATGATTGCCGAGCAACTGGTGTTCGAATCCCACGACAACTAGAGAATAACATGCCCACTGATACTAGTCAACAATTGCAGATGGCTTTGCATCATTTTCGCGAAAAAGTTAATCGCATGCAAATGCGGTTACACAGGTTCACTTGCGAACAGGCAGCGAGCGAGCGAGAAGAAGAAGGTTTATTGCATAACGCGTCATTGTACCACAATTGGAGCACATATGCTACCTACCAATCGGATATTGAAATGTCGAACGATGATGGAAGCATATGATGTGCGGATGTATTCTAGTATGGGTTAGTTCTGATGTCATTATGACATATAATGTATGAACGAGATGCTTGTATTCGATAATTGAAGTGTGTTGTATAATGTGTCGTATATTGTTAGTAAATGATGTATTGCTTGTGTGTTTGAGCACGAAAGTTGTGTTTATAAGCCCAACTCACGTGCGTGTTGTTACACTTATTTTAAAATTAATTTTGAAGGTGCATTAATCCATTGGATAACCAGCGAACAGTCGACTTTGTGAGGTCACCATGATCTATACAGACGTCCATTTTTAATGTTATAACTCTGAATCGAACGATCGATGGATTTGTTGTTAAACAATTCCGAAGTTAGCTTCCCAAACTTGATGTTGCTGGAATAAATAAAGAATAAAGTGTGTTTAGTAAAATCGCTTTTCGTACAACTGAGCACTTTCATTACAACAAATTATGTTTTTTAGCTTTTAATTTATATTACTACAAAAAATTATAAAAAATTATAACTTATTTTTAATTATGATAATTATAATAAAGAACAATACTTGATCGTATAAGTCTTAAAATTTTAGTGCTGAAAGATCCGAACAGTAATTTTCAAAAATAGAAGATTTTCAAGATAAATTTAACATTTAAAATTGAAAACACTTTTTATAAAGTCTATTTAACAAGCAATAATAAATTTAGAATCTCCATTTATCGTAAATCTCATTTTAAAAATATATTCATATTTTTCTAAGTATAGATGTTTTCAAAACAATGTACAGTTAACTTTTCTCTCAAGTCAATTCAAAAAAATATTATTTTAATCAAAATCTAAAAAAAGTTCAGAAAATACAAAAATTAGCTAATTAGTCAAATGTTAAGTTGCTTATTTTTTCTCTTCAGTGAATTATTTTCCTCTTTTGATAATCTCTTTTACTTTTTTTATTCATCTCATCGAGATAATTTAGAAAAATAAAAATATTTTAATCAAAATATAAAATATTAAAAAAAAAAACAAAAATAAGTTAAATTTACAAAATGTAGTCCAAACGGGACGAGGCCTTTGTCTTATCAACAAAAATAGAGCTAGTGGAGAACTCGAGAAATAACCAAGGGGGTGAGACAAATTTTTTTAATTAAAATTAAAACAACTAACTAAAAATTAATCATATATATTATTTTATTCTTGCCATCAAGAATAATGAAAAAATATATTATTTCATTAATCTTTACTCGTATGCTTTTTCGCTAACACATTTTTTATTGTTAATAAGTTTTTACTTATTTATGACAAGTTTTTATATAAAAAATACAAATAATTACTCAAGCTTAACCATTTAATTTATGTAT
>JAOTRH010196954.1:0-11399 GCA_034768845.1 Heliamphora exappendiculata | reverse complement strand
ATGGAAAGTCGTACCCAAAAGGATAGGCGAGTACTCTTATTTATAATAAAAAGCTAAGCCACACTATTACATCCCTACACTTACTCACACAGAATAATAATAAAGATACTACTAAGATACATATATATCTAACAGCTATAACAATTGGACGAATACGTTGCGAGTTGCCAAAACCCAAATCTCTGTTCATCGCCTGTGTACTGAGATGAAGACCAAAGTAAGGGCATTGGTCATCACCTGTGTTAAATTTTCCATCTCACATTTTCCCAAATTTGCAAGATTTTCCACCATTCCCAGCAACAACCTCCAGGGAAAATAATATTATGCAGATTCTTCCCTTCCGAAGGTAGAGAGTGAACCTTTGTCCATAACCATGACTATTCACAAGATTCCCCATATGCATTGCCTGGGCATTGCAGCTCTTCCATTCTCTGATCCTCATGATTGCCAAACACCCTTCAGTGGCAATGACAAACTTCAAGGCAGGAAGTCTAATTTCTATCTAACAAAAGAGAAGCATCCTAAGGAAGATTGACAATCTTTTAAGTAGAAGTCAACAGGATAACAAAAAATCATTGGAGGAGAAAATTTGTAAGGCCTCCCAAAAGTATCCTTGAAGAGAGAGAGAGAGAGAGAGAGAGAGGGGAAATCAGAAATAAGTTGATCAAATTTATGATATTTTCAAGATTTCCTATTCAAGATGTGAGGGGATTTTGATTAACAGTTCTCTTTCTTTAAACTTCCTTCCAATTATAGGATGGTAATCAATCAAAGTGCAAGTTGTGCAACAATGCTCAATACATATCACCTAACAACTTAAACATACACTTACTATACTAAACCTCCTTCTGTGGTGCTGTTGTATAGGGGTGAAATTCTCTTAATCTTTTTTATCTATTCTTAATTTTTATTTACCTGTCAGAAAAAAAAAACACTCTTTGACAAAGATATTCACATAAAAGGAAATCTATTCAGTCAAGAATACCAAGTGCATCTCATTCACATTCAAAATAATCAAAATGCTCAAGGTAAGTAAAGAGATGAACACCAATACGGATATGCCTAGCATTCACTACTTACTAGCATTGCGCACCGGAATTCAAACTAGTAAATACAAAAGAGCTTGATAGGTTAGCCCAAAATCCTTGCAATCACACTCCAAGGGTTTTAACTGGCTTCTACCCATACATACAATGTGTTTCCAAATGGGTCACCGTAAACCATAGCCTCCAAATCACAACCCAACATTGCACTATATATACAAACCTAGAACCTGAACTATAAAGTGAACCAACACCCAAGTAACTAAAACAAGTCTCTATGTGAGACACATGTAGTGCATGAATCTCGATAGTGTATAACAACACTTCAAAGATGAGAATCTGACTTAGTATAAGCAAAGATACACAAAATCTCATCAGACAACCTAAATGGGGCCCAAGGGTTTAAATAGGCTAGCCTGTAATGAGTATCAAATGTGAATTTCTAGTTATGATGGTCGACCAAGAAGGTGGGTTGTTGGCTACGATGTTGGTTGGTTGACCACACTAGAAAGTTGGGCTGCTAACCAATATAGCTGGAGTAGACAAGATTAAAGGTTGACCAAGATTCTGGTCTGGTCGACCACTCACAGAATTTGGACAACCATGTTGGTTGAACAATAGAGCTCTCTAGAAAATCTTCTCGAACATGAAATCACTGCCATGGTCGCAAGGTTGGTCGACTACTAGAGGAACACCTTTGATGCTTGAATGTCTCTCTGTATGCCACATGGTCATCTGGTTGTTTGAAACTTTCCAAATGTTGAAGAAGCCATTTCCAAGCAATCCAGTGTTGAAGGCAACTTGAATCCACTCTAAAAGAAAGAGTCCAATCGTCTTCATTGCTAGTCAAGCTTCCACTAAGCACTCCATTACGCTGGCAAAGAGCTTCTAAAGAGTCATGTGGTCGTCAACTCTAAATGATGTCGGAAATGTACTCTTCTTGGTGTAAGAAATGTACTCTTCTCGGTGCTGGCTCAATTTTC
Organism: Heliamphora exappendiculata; assembly: GCA_034768845.1. Classification (NCBI taxonomy): domain Eukaryota; kingdom Viridiplantae; phylum Streptophyta; class Magnoliopsida; order Ericales; family Sarraceniaceae; genus Heliamphora; species Heliamphora exappendiculata. Next base: position 9,373 of record JAOTRH010196954.1, on the reverse strand, counting down.
TACCTTATGAATACGCATCGAAGTTATGAAATTGCAACCTATGCTAATTCTAGCACTAACAAACTCTTGTAAAAGCTAATCCTAAAGATCCTATTAAACTAATGCAAAATATCCTACTAAGAGGATCAAGCTAAGAAATCTCCATTTGTGCACTCAAAAAGCTTGAAACTTTCAAAAAGATCTACTTCACCAATGCATAAGCTTGAAACTTGATGCTGTATAGTTTGTTTATATCTTCTCAAGATGTTACAGTCACTTATGATTGCTAGTATGCGTTTCTGGTTGCCTAGCTTCCACAATTGAGAAGAGATTTTCTTTTCTAGATGAAAAGGTTTCTCTCGGGTTGTGGAAGGTCATGGCTGCTTGTTGGGGTTGCATTAACTACCATTAAGAATCTCTTTTTAATCACAATGGTCTCCCAGCTAACTTACTTGAAAACAGAAAACAAAAAACAAAAATTGCAAAACCATTAATAACTCAACAATCTAATGAATCTATTGAGTATCAACTAAAAATAGAAGCTCATGAAAAGATACATGGCAGTTTCTGTTGAAAGACTAAGACATCTTTCAATACCTTACTACACTCCCTTTCCTTTTTCATTAAGCAAGTGGATAAAAAGAATGGTTCATAAATTTTTATGGAGAACACAAAACTTAATATGTGGTACAAATAAATGTACAAGTTCTTATTTTTCATGCTGAGGTTTCCATATTAAATTGGAACATGTGCACAAACAATGACCTCTTACTGAAACATCATATAAGCCATGTCTTTTAACAAAAGAGTTCCTCAACCTCTATATACAATTAACGTAAACTGAGCAAAACGTGACACAAATAAATCGCATATGAAAAGAAAAACAAGTACACTACATTTGATATAGCATTTGTATTATTATTTTTCAAGTAGGTTTCCATTATTCAAAGACTAAATCGTCTACAATAATCTGCAACTGTCAGCAAGGTGGGTGTAAAATGATGCAAATTTTGAAAAAAGACATTCACAAATATTGTAGTGAGGACCACCGACACAGCATGACTAATTAGGATAGACAACTTTATCATTAAGGGTCATATTATTTAAAACAAAAATCCTTACCCTATAGTAATAACTGTTGCCATTATTAGGTTGGGCTCCATATTGGACTCATGAACTGAGGATATTATAATTTCTCCCCTGCATTCAGTAGTTTTCCGAAATGTATGCAGAAAGGCATTCACATTACTTCTGTCAATAACAGCTGAACTTGCTAGGACGCAGATAACAATGCCATCCAAATCCTAAGCACCCAAGACAGTAGAAGTACAAATACTTTAGAACAGTGTTATAAACACACATGCTCACAAATTTGATGAAAACAAAATTTAAAAATTTGTTACCTTGATAATATCAAACTACTGGACATTTGAAATTACTGAAGCAAACTAAACTTAAACATCTTAGAAGCAACCCAACAAGGAAAAGGGGTCTGTAGAGAGGGAGAAAGAGGCGGAGAGGGGGGAGGGGGTTAAGAGAGAGACGCTGACAAACCTCATGAGAAGGAACAGAAGATATGACTCTAAGCCTTATTATAAAATAAAGAAGAAAAAGAATTGTTCAGTTGATAGAGACAAACACATAAATTATGCATCTCAATATAATCTGTTCATACCTTTAAACCTGCACTAAGGAAAGGGCAGTCATATACAGCTCGCATAATTGAAGTTTCAAGATTGTAACCAGCTCCAAATCCAATTTTTGCTTCCTTATAATTTTCCAGAATCTGTACGTGTTTACATTAGCCATCTGTAGATCATGCAAAAGTAAAAAAAGAAAAGAATGGAACGGGATGCAAAGTTGGAAAATTAAAAGGATGTAGAAACATTAAAGGAAAATTCTTGTCAGAATAGATCATGGTTGAAGTCTGAAGATACTGGGACATACAAGGATGCAAATGAATCGAGCAAAAAAAGCAAATTATAGATAACTAGATAAGAAGATAACTACAAAGATCACTAATACTTCACACAGAAACGGGATGGTAAAAGTGCTCACTTTAATTACTTCTGAAGCTTTGAGTTCCTTCAAACTATTCTTTGGTGAGTCTAGATGCTTCTTTTGGCTTTCCTGTTAATGAAACAGTATTAAGAACATGGCTGCAAAGGCAATAAAACTTTTGGAGCCACAGAAGAAGGAATCAAGGTAGACTTACAGAAATAAGAATTGAGATTGCATTTATGGCCATCAAAACTGCAGTATTTGCAGTTTTTAATGCCTCATCTAATGTCACTAGATCTTTTTCTAGAAGTAGATCTGTATCAATCACTGTAGGTCAAAATAAACAACACAAGATACCAGTCGAATGTCAAAAGGTCTATCATCAGCAATAATTAATGAAAAATTGAGGACCCAAATAGTCAAACTAGATGACATTTCAGTGCTACAGAGGGACAGTAAATACAACTGGTTGATTAATCCATAATAAAGCCTTTCCATTCATATAGTGGCAACAGTACCTATAAAATGTTTAAATAAATATTTATCCTTCTTTCAGTTTGTTACATCACCACTTGCCCTAAATGCTTTAAGTTATTACGAAATAGGCCCAAGAATTTATATCAAGTTATCTAACACTCCACGTCACATGCGACCCTATCTCGCATGTGAAGAAACAAACAAACTAAACTGAACATGTGTACCAACACAAAATCAAACAGTTGCACAAACACACAATGCACACTAACAAATATAACAGGGAAAAACATATCACGAGGGTCACCGATTGTTCTAAAGGTTTAAACTATCAGGAACTGGGTCCAATAATGTATATCAAACTATCCAAAACGATTATTGACTATTGAGAGGACGGGAGTATCCCAATCGAAAAGGAGTGGGCAATTATAACAAGCCTACAGTCAATTAGTAATTTGATATGGAGAAAGGAATTAAGTAGTGATTACCGGTATACCTACCAGTTACCACTAAAAAATGTAGGCAGTTTAAACAAAACAAACCGATCAAATAGATGTTTTGATCAAAATAACATGAAACAAAGAAACATTTCGGTGCTAAAAGGTAGGGGAAAAAACTTAGCTGAGCTCAACACTTCAAAAGATGCTAATGTACAAGCTTCTGTACTATAGACCCTTGCATAACTAAACGAAATCCAACTAATTCATTTTCACAAATTGCATATGCAAAATCTATTTGATACAGTATAAAGTCGTCTCACATGGGTGTGCAACTTAGGTAGGCCCAACCTAAGCAACCCAAGCCCAACCCATTTAATTTTACGGCGGCTAGGATAGTATAAATTTAAACGTAGGAGCACGTCCAGGTTTAGGAGAAAAAAGCTCCCAAACCCAAATTAAGCTTGGGTTGGGGTCTTTCCGAGCAATCCAAGCCCTAGTGGTATATTGGACAAGAAACTATACATGGATAATACATATCCAGTAACCTAATTTTTTTTCCGTTAGATAAATGTTCTCTAACCTTCACTGTTGGATAACAGTTACATTAAATATGACTTTATTGTCGTTTCTTGCTATATGGTATAACGTTCAGTTTGGGATAAGGAAAAAAAAAACCAAAAAAGAAGCTTCCAACCCAAATTAAGCCTGGGTTCAGGCCTTGGGCTTATAAACAAAGGTCCTGGACAACCCGAGCAACCCAAGCCCTAGTTGGATATTGCGCAACAAAACTACATATGCATAATGCATATCCAACACCCTAAGTTTTTTACCATTAGATAAATGTTCTCTAACCATCACCGTCAGATAACAATTACATTAAATATGACTTTATTTTTGTTTATAGTAATATGGTTGTCTGCAATGACTATTTCAATTATAGGGATTGTTATGTTTTGTGTTGACTATAAAGAAAAAGATTTAAAAAAAGGGGGGTTTAAAATGCAAAACATAACGAATAGAATAAAAAGCCCAATAGAATTAAGTTAATTAGAACCCAAAAAAAGTCCAAACATATTAGTTATAAAATTACCCAGCCTACTGATCAAAGCAAAAACAAACCAGCATAAAATTTTGTTGACAATCCAAGCCTTTACCTTGGGTTGGGAGGTTAGGCTTGGGCAAGCCTGGGAAAAATCGCAACACAACTCGTGATGGGCAGCGCTTGGGGCAAGACCTTACAATGTCCCAAGCTGTCTAAGTTGTGCCCCTAATCTCTTAGCTTTTCAACTCTTGAGTTAGACACATCATTAAGAAAGGGCATTTTTGGAAAGATGTCATGAACCTAAACTTCATATTATGAGCAAGCAACTTCAGGATGAAGGACTGACAGTTGTGGCCCATTATAAAAGCTTCTAACTCTTAGTTGACATAAGCCAGCTAGCTAGAAAGCCCTATGCTCTTCCATCTCTTGCAAGGACTTCTATAACTGGGGACTGTAAAGATATTGCGGTGATGTTCTGCAAAGGTGGGATCCATTGAGTTCTCATATTGCAATTTGTTCATCCCTGGATTTTTCATTTTCAACAATGCTCGCATAGAGACACATTAAATTCATCTCATTGCCTTACTATGCATGTAGGCCAAAGTGACCAACCATGTTTATTTATTGTATTTATTTGCGGTCAATTATTTTTTCTTTGATTTCCTACGGACTTGAATTGGTTGTTTAAGCTTGTTTGGGACCTCTCTGTGATTTATGGTGTAGGAACTAATTGTTTGGAGCTGCTGGTTCATCACTTGTGTTGAGTCTTTGCTGCATCCCCAATTATAAAGGACAGTCACAAAGGACATTAGACACCAGTTAATACATCATGATGATGAATCCAATGGCTACATATGAACAACGAACCCAAAGATACGAGGCTGAAAGCTTGCGAGCTAATTTATATTATATTCTGCAACTTCCAGCAGAAGACACTAAATGTTGAGCTAGCAAACAAAATTAAGCTAATGTATTAAATCCAATAAAGACAGACAAAATGGACACATATTCTCCAAAAATCTTTATCTGATATCAGAGCAAAAACTTTGAAGCTTCTCTGCTTCCTTGTGAGATGTAAATAGAAATAACTCCACAACTGAACTCAGCAACACCTTATGGAGGCAAAAAAAACACCTTTATTGCTAGCAGTGAAATTCCAAATCCTTTACAAATGGAAGTTTAATGGCCATACGGTTGCCATTAGAGTCATAAATGCACCTAAAATGCGGGGTAACTCAACAAAACAACTATGAAATATAAAAATTGAACTTCAGTTTAGCAAAATTCTTTCTTTTTCAAATGTGGGTGGGGAGGGGGGGAATATCTTTCTTAAGAGGACAAAAACTCCAATTAGAAACAGAAAGAGTATACAAAACGCGCAAGATATCTCCATTTGGAAGGAAAACGAAACAAGGAAAGAATAAATCACAAAGGCTCAGCCAGTGCAAATTAAAAACAAATATCATTAGAATTGAACCAGAACATAAAAGGATGTAAGTATCCCATTAAGAGTCTGCATATCCTTCAATAAATTGCAACCACAATCCATAGAAAAACAAAATAAAATTAATAAAAGTATGTAATATGTAGCATAGGAGTAGTTTATGATCTTTCACAAGAGACCCAAACTAGTAAGTGACACAGTCGATTCGATAAATAGATGAAAAAGAAAACAACATAAGATGAGAGCTAGCTGAAGATACTTAACCCTGCAGCAAAAAAGTAAACAATTAAAAAAAGAAAAAAAATGTGTTTCTAAGAGTGTCTAATTTATTGAAATGTCATTTTTTATTTGTTTGTTTGTTTTTTTTCTGAAAAATATCATAAATGTTGAAGATCAACGAATCGTTTTGATAATAATGGCTTTTTATAAATCCATTATAAGTTAAACATAATATCTGTCCAAGGAATCTTCTAACAGCAGTTACGTAAACTGCATACAATGCCTTAAACATCATGGTTGTTATCTAGATAAGATATTTTAAATAGAGTAGCAAATATTCAACTAAAACAAAGCAACATATTACTCACCAATACAGAAATTTGTATGCTCCTGTAGTTTTTCTACCAAAACCTTGACCTGTGAAGAGAGTAAACAATGAAACAAATAAAACTAGAACTTAGAACAACAAAAGAAGGACAAGGTATGAAGTAGAAGAGATGAGCAAGAAGAGAAAGGTGAAAGACACAAAGCAATTATATTATCTCCGTAGAGATGATCAAAATTTATTACATTTTATACAGACTTTGCCCAAATAATAATTAATCCTAACCCTTGAATCAAAGTATTTATTCAATCCTTATTTAAATTTATAAAATAGAGACCTTACTTAATACTAAAACAGCCAAACTCACACGCTACAACAGTTGCATGAACGGTAACTTGCTCCATGTCTGGACAACAATACCCCTTACAATACTTCAGAAGAATGAAAAATCAGATTTCACAGATCTGATTCAACATTAAAATAATTAAAGATACTAAAATGGCGCTTCTATTTGAGACCAAACTGGCTTCTTAAAAAAAGTCCGAAGTCTTAACATTCAGCCTACCAGTCCTCAACTTAGTTTTGTGTAGCCAAAGGGAACAACTAAATTGAATGCAAATATAAGCCCACATCTTGAAAATCGTGTAATACTTGCATATGACTAAAAAGAATTCATCATGATCTATTCAAAATCACAAGAAGATGATAGGACACAAAAGAAAACTGAGATTGATGAATTCTTCTTACATGTTTTCCTTTCTCATTATCTTCATACTAGAGGAGTATGAGAAATCAGTTCATAAGAAAAAAGGGGGGAAAAGGGAAAAAAGAACATACCTCATCTTGGCGCCTTCGTCCTTCAAAGCTGAAGGGCTTGAGAATGATACCAACAACCAATCTATTTATGGACTTTCCCCTTTTAAGTATATCAACCACGCTAATATGATCTGAACCATAAGCTGCAGTAGCCACCTTAACAAAATAGAAAAATGCAAAATGAATCGACATGTATTAACATATATCCAAATGTGAATACACTAAGTTCTATAAAGTTTCTAGATAGAATAAAAGTGCAGCAACATTCATCATACATTTCTTTTTATAGATACATTGAATTTGAACTTTGAAAAGACATCATCCTTATGAGAAAAGTGCATCCCGCAAATACGAAGCCATCAAAATAATAGTGCTTCAAATCACATTGCTTCGCAACCATTTATCATGGTCTGAAGAGAGAGAGAGAGAGAGAGAGGAACAAGAAAAGCTGCTAAACATGAAAAATAAAATAGTTTAGATATTGACATAATAAAACAATTTGAAAATTGGAACCTTCCCTTAACACCTCAAAATATTTCTAATGGAATACGGAAGTGAAAGACAAGCTTATTGATCTCCACTCAAGTAGATCCTCTCTACTTATTTCTCATTCAACCTTGAATGCATAAACTACGAAGAAATAATAACGAAATCAAGGTTTTCTATTAGAAGCTTTTTCTCATTTATGAAACTCGAACAATTGAAATCCAAAAGACCATCTCACGTTAGTGACATGGCTAATATTTTAATAGTTTTGTTGCAGCATATGATTAACTATAAGCCGCATATATGGTTTTAATATATTATCTTCACTCCTCACTATTCTTTCATGATTCAACAAAAAATAGGCTCACCCGATACATATCACATACCCTACCCGTACCCTTGTTGGGTCGTGTCGACAAAGGTACTCCACCAAAATTGGCAAGTCCTTGTAACATAGATTAAAACAGCCAAAATATTTTTGCTGCCTAGGAATTCGATACAAAATAGTATCGGAATATCAAAATTCCTAGGTTTTAACCAAAACACGGAAACATGAGCAAAATACCAAGAAACACACGGAAGCACTACGAAACATACCGAAACAACTCATTGCTTTGCAAGTTATTAGGAATATCCAACAATGTTCACTTCAATTTGGCTCTTTTTGATAGGAGAAGAAGAGAAATAGAGAGGTTGTGAGAGAGGGGGAGAGAGAACTTACCTAAAAGAGAGAGAGAGAAAGAGAAAGAGCAAAAGATTTGAGGATAACAAAAATCTTAAATTTATGATAGAACTAAGAAATTAATAAGCAGAAGAGGAGAGATTGCGGAAAAAAACAAAACAGGTATGAATCATATGATTAAATTACTTTTTCTCTTTCTTTGTTATTACAAAGTACTTTTTTTATTAGGATTGTCATATTTTTTGTTTTCTTTTATCCCAGCCTAGTTTTATATAACAATAAAATATTTGACATTATTTTGACCTTCTGAGTATTTAATACTAATGCGGTTTCCTATAGTTTAATACTCTAAAATGATTATATAGCTCTTAAAAATGTTTAATTAACGATTTGTTAGCCTTAGAAACTAAAAAAAAATAAACTTTAGTTCATCTTTCCAAATGTTTCCTTATATTTATATGTTGTTGTACATTACATCGTGTTCTCAAAATATTTCTTTTTTCAAGTCGATAGATACCATCCACTAAAAACAAAATTTTGATCCTTTTGCAGAGCTACATATATACATTCATCATTTCAAATCAATTTTCTTTAAAGCGGCAAAGTTATATCTTCAACTAAATGCACAGGTATCATGCCCTTTCACATAGCTTCAACTGATGTTTTCTTCCAATTCTCATCTTGTCCTTTCAGCATTTTCAACTTTGGCACTTATGATCAAATCACTTTGTACTTGTGCTGTAGTTGGCGAAATTATATGCAGAGCCAAACCATCTCAAATAAGATTCATTTGACCTATCTTCCATTGGTGAAAATTCTATACAAACTCATTTATGTATTCTATGCTATCTTAAATTCTACTTCTTCATATCCCATGTTCTTTTAACTATACGAATTTTTAGAATGTTTCATAATTATCCAACAAATTTTAAAAGGGAATATCACTCCATCATTTCCCACTCCACTTCTTTATAAATACATACCAAAATTTGTACTCTAATTTGCCTTGAAAAGCATGTCATGTGTAATTCTGGACACTAAAGACAAAACTTGGAGTGCCATTATACACAAGGGAGTGAGAATATTAATTTCCTTTTTTAATTAGTTAACCCCATAACTGCAATAAAAAAAACTTTCCTTTTGACTTGACAAGATGACACAATATTCAGCAAGCACCTTCTCCATTTCATACATTCTACTCTATTTCTTTTCTATGACGAATCGTTGTGTATCTCATATTAGGTATGGGCAATTGATCCAAAACTGGGTATTGGTCACTGTTAGGTATTGATTGTCCATCAATTCTCTGACCTTCATTCGTACTCTAGTTTTGGCAAATACTGGTCCAGTCTTTTTTTTTTTTTTTTGCTTGGCAAGTAAATTAGAAATTTGCAAAGGGTGCACCATCCATGTACAAAAGCAAATCGAAAGAAGAAACTCCAATATCAGCTCATGCCTCCAATTG
>JAOTRH010196943.1:0-11400 GCA_034768845.1 Heliamphora exappendiculata | reverse complement strand
AGGGTGGGTGGGCAAGGGGGATGCCACCCCACGATTTTGAGATTTCACTATTTTTATATGCATTGGTAATGTTAAGTATATCACTTTATGTTAAAGCACCCCTCAAACCATAATTAAATGTAATCTAAGTATTCTGTTTTGTTTATTGGCAGCTCGTTTGTTAAACACATCAGTGCTGCCAAGTAATATCACTCCAATTTCATCAATAGTGCTATTAATCTAATTCTTCATTTTTTTCTTTTTAAAGATTATGTACACAATTCTGATTCTTGCTCACATTAGAGAATACCTAAGTTTTACTATGTTCCTTTTTGGTTCAAGGGAATTTATACATAGATATTTTTGTCCTGTGTTTTTTGTGTTCTTCTAATTAGGGCACAAAAGTTGTTCAATACATTCTCAAATAGTTTTCTTTTTCAAATAAAAAACTGTCAAAGTCATTTTAATATTAAATTTAGATTTGAATATAAGTAAATTTGTATTCTCAATTTTAATATATTTTATAATTCATACTTAATTTAACTCTCTAATTACTTTGATTTTAATAATTGTAAGTCTAAATCCCGCTCAACAAATCCTTTGCCTAGCTGGCGAGACAGATCCCATCATCTCTCATGAGCATCTCGCCGCCCAACGGTAGAGTCATGGTTCCCCCATTTATGCTGAACGGGCGAATTTAGCTTATTAATTTATTAACTTATTTTTTATAATAGATTTTTTGTTTTTAAAAATATTTTTTTTATTTAGTCAAACTATTATACTTTTTAAACTCATTTCATTAAGACGAACCAAAAATTTAAATTTTATTTAATTAAAAAATAAAAATATTCAAAATATTTTTTTAAAAAATAAAAATAAAAATAAGCCAATAAACAGGAGTTGCCCAAACATGCCAATTATGAATTTACATCCCTGGCTTCGGGTATCAGCCTCTCAAATCAGAATTATTGTGTAGTACACACGTGTGTATGTACATGCATACATACTTAGAGAGAGAGAGAGAGAGAGAGAGAGAGAGAGGAGACCGATGGATCGCACGGGGATAAAATATTTGGGAATTCAATGTCGCAAGCTTGTGAAAACACGAAGCGACTATCATTTTCTTTTTCTTTCTTTTCAAATCACTCAATGCAAACAATGTACAAGGAACAAAATAACATTTGATCTCAGGTTAAAAGCCATGAAATGAACTTCATTCCTATTCACATTAAGATATATATATATATATATATATATATATGTTTGTGTGTGTGTGTGTGTGATGAGTGTACTAATTGAAAGTTCATGAGGCAATTAAATCGAGAAACAGAACTAAAAACTGATAAATAAGAAGAATTAGAATTAGATAAGGAAACTGACTGGCCTTAACTTGTTGGAATGAAGTTGAGATATGGAAAGTAGATACGATGCTGAAAATGAACTCAGATTGACAGAGATCTGAAGTATGGAGATTGGAGAGGAGAACCAGAGGGGATGGAAGAAGAGGGAAGTGCCTTTGAATTAAGGACAAAAAACAAAAGAAAAATGCTGAGATATTCCAATTTAAGACCCACCGTGTTGCCGCCCTGTGTCTATTTTTTTAATGACCAAATTTGCCCCAACCCTTTTGGACATTATTGCCCCTCCACATTTTTTGGGGTTGTTTTTAATTTATTTTAGAAAAATGTTAACCGAAACTCATTAAACTATAGTTAAGAGATATATAATACATAAATATTTATACAAAGTGTATTAATATTTGTAAAAGTAATAAATTCTATACCAAAAAATATATTAATATTAAAATTTATTTATCTCTATTAAGTTATTATTCAAAATTCATTCGACTCTCTTTAACAACATTCTTATTTAAATCTCCTACCACTAAAGAAAAATACCATTTATCAACCTATGCATTTCATTTTCTTTTACCTTTCATGTGTATTCATACGGTTGGCCCCCTTTGGGCTAAATTATATGATTTTGCCTTTTTGTAGGTTTTTTTTTATTTTTTGACTAAAATTTTTATTTTTTTTGGATCATCACAATGAGACAATACAAAAAAATTAAGAAAAAAATTGGTCAAAAAATAAAAAGAGGCCACCAAAATAAAAATTAGCAACATAAAACTTGATTTATTAACTTATTTTTGTCTTTTTCAAATTTTTTTTGTATTTTTAATTAAAAAATTACTTTTTATCTTACCTCATTGGAATCAGACATTTATAATATTTTAACTACACTACAGACTTCTTTACTAAAACTAAGAATAAATAAATGAATAATTATTCTATATAGGAACTACTGCCATATGTACATATAAAACTTGTTATGTTCTAAAAGTAGTGCGTTAAATGGAGCTACTAATGGGTGTTTGGCTAAGTTTTTGGAGTTAGTTTTTAGTTTTTATTATTAATTTTAGTAATAAATTATAATTTTTTACAAATATTTGTAATTTCTGTTATAAGCTATAATTATTTTTTGTTCCATTTTAATTACAAGCTAAAATATTTACTAAACACTTATAATTATTACTACAAGGTATAATGGGGGTATTGGACAATTTTCTGCTACAGTCTTTAACTTTTTGTTACTAATTTTAACTATAAATCACAATTTATTCAAAATACCTACAACTTCTGTTATAAATTATAACTATTTTTTTCTATTTTAATTATAAATTATAATTTTTATCTTTATCAAACACTCACACATTTTACTATATGCTACGATTTATAAGTTAATAGAAAAAATTTTAAGTATCTCAAATAATTTTAATATATGTGAGCAAGTAGTACAACTTCAACTATTTTTGAAACTAATTTGAACCACAAGAAAAATAATTAGTTCTAAATCATATGGATTGCAAATAAAATTATAGCTTAACTTCTCTTTAGTCTAAAAAAAAAATTGGATGGTTACGTTGTGCCTTTTACAGGTTTACAATGAACTTATTTTGGTTATCAAATTTTTTATTTAATTATTTTCAATATTAGATTATTTTTAAAAAATTGATCGAATAATGTTAAAGTTTTTAAACAAATCGCATTTATCTAATTATAGAAGAAGGGCTATTTTAGACATTTGCTACACAGATGAGGAGAATTGATGGTGTGCTTTTGTAAGGTTGTTTCCGTAAATTTACGTCCAAGAGGGCCCCATCGAAAACTACTACTAACTGCGCCGAAAATGGGCCCACCCCAGACTGTCCGCGCAAACCTTGAGTTCATTGGCGGGAAAAGGGGCACAAAAGTTTTCAAACATTTAAAAAAAAGTACAACTTTAACCCTGGCTTTTTTTAAAGCTTTTATTCATTTTTATGATTTTTTTATATATTTTGGTTTAAATTTTTTTGTTTTTTTGGTTCCTCTGTGATGAGAGATAAAAAGTAAACCGATTAAAGCTAATTTTGAAAAATATATTACTAAAAACAAAAAAATTAAAAAAAATCAAAAAGCATGCTAAGTTGGCTTTTTTCGCCTTAAGTGAACTTTCTTTAGATTTTGATACATTTTTTTTTTGTATTTTCTAATAATAAGAAGATTTTAAAAAATACGCTCAATTAGGCTAATATTTAAAAAAAATTCACTAAATCCAAAAAACAAAAAACTAGTCTAAACATTTGTTAACTATTGTTGAAATTAATTTGAGCCACAAAATAATGAGATATCGTTAAATAATTAATGTTGATTGAATAAATTAATAATATGATAAGATTAATATAAAAATTATTAATAAAATTGAATTAATTTTTACGTATTTAATTTGAATTGAATAAAGTGTTTGTTTGACAAATCACCTTAAAATTAATTTTTGAGTTTTTTTTGGCTTAAAACCCACCAAACCAAAAAGCCTGTTTACATATATTTTGAATTAATTTCCTCTTTCACTAACTGTCTCTCATCTCTTTGAATTTTAAATCTAATTTTTCACCCTCTCTATTTTTAATTCAGTTTTTTATTCTCAATCATCAAAAAAGATAGCAAGAGTCAAAATATAAAAAATATTTTTAAATATATATACATATATAGATAAAAAATAGAGTTAGTTTTATACATGCAATTTTATTTTACATATATTTTATTTTTGTTTACAGTTAAAATAAGAGTGAAACTAATAAAATTATTTTTAATACATTGTTGCTCTAAATAATTAATGGCATGTTTCTTATTTTTTTATAAGAAACATACCATTAATTAATACCATAGAATTATAAAATGAATTATGTATACAGTTATAAATTTGGTTCACTTTGAGTTAAATTGTAATAAATAATAGAATAAGAGTTATAGTTAGAGTTATTTTTGGCCATTAAATAAAAAATAATAATAATTTAGAGTTTGGTATTAATAATACGAAAATATATTTTGTATTATTAATACTATGAATAAAAATTTAATAATCTCTTATTTATAAAATAATTAATACCAATCATCTAATATAAATGCAAAATTATTAATCGAGATCGACAAAATTAATAAACCTTCATGTTTTTTTTCCAATTCGATCCTCACCCAATCCTTCAATCTAAACATGTTCTAAGAAAATTATTTACTATTTAAAATTAATTTTATAATAACATTATATTTAAAGTGTCTTTAAAAATAAATAACTACTAATATATATGTATATGTTAGAATTTTACAAAGACATTTGATTGATAATTTTCTGTTCAACTAGCACCGACATCGGGGAGCTAACTTTCACTACTTTATCGTTTAGCCGCCGCTAAGTTACATAATAATTGAAAGGGTGAAATAGTAATTGAATATTCAAAGCTATTAACTAAAAATTCAATACCAGCTTATTTTGGATTTCCTAATTTTTTGCTTTTGAAAAATTCGTAATTCGAATAAAAGTAATAATTCAACTCATTTTATGATAAATCTAAAGATCATATTAATCATCGTTTATTTGACAGTGATTAATAAGATAATAAAAATATTTTTTTTCATTATTAATATATTTTAAGAGATAGAATTTATTATTCTTATAAATATTAATACAATTTACATAAATATTTATACATTATATATCTTTTATTTATCACTCAATGGACAATCATTAGCATTTTCCTAAAACTAACTCCATTTTAATCGGCCCACCACTTTGTTGATCCAATCCAGTAAGCTAAAACATGCATCAAACATGGCTTTGATTCTTTGTAAGCAAGTGGATTGCTAAAAAAATTAAACCTTTTCTGATAACCTAATTAGAGTGGGATTAATATGAGGTGAGATTAATGTAAAAATTAAGAAATGAGATTAGAAATAATGTGATATTAGTTTTTGTTTTTTTGTGGGTTTGATTGAAGTAGTATAGTATAATGGATTACACAAATTAATAGTTTTATTTAGGTGAATCTTGCTTATTTACTTATTAGCAAAGAAACCAAATTACAAATAATTAAATTTGTTTGGATAGCTTGTGGCTTATTTGTTTATTTGCTTATAAGCCACCAAATGAACTTATTTACTTATTTGCTTATAACCCAGCTTATAAACCAATTTATTTGACTTATAAGCTAACTTACTTGCTTATCTAGCTATTCAAACGAGTTTATTTACTTATTTGCTTATAAGCCAGCTTATTTAGCTTATAAGCTAATTTACTTGCTTCTCAAGTTATCTAAATAAGTTTATTTGCTTATTTTTTTATTTTTAGATTATTTGGTTACCTAATCGACGTGACTTATTTTTTGATTTATAAATCAATAAACAAATAAATAAAATCACCCAAACGGGCCCAATATTTTTTTGGAGTGAAATTAAATAATGTAAAATAGAATTAAATTTATTCATTTTCATAACTACCCAAAGTAGTGAAATAGTAATATTAATATAACGGGAAAATTGGTGAACAATTCAATTTATAAGCCCTTTACTATTTTTCATTCAGCATATAATTTTCTAACTAGCAAGTTCCACTTTATAAAAGTTTTAACGCATAAGATCTTTTTTGAACAAAAATATCATAGAACAGATAAATTTATCTGTGCCTTTTCAAAACATGTATAAAGAATACAGATAAATTTATCTGTCTTTTTTTTAAAAGCACGTATAAAGAATACAGATATTTATCTGTCTTTTTTTGAAAGCACGTGTAAAGAATACAGATAAATTTACCTGTCTTATTGAAAATATGTATAAAGAATATAGATAAATTTATCTGTTTGCATTATCTGTGTTGATATACAAACAATTATATTATCTGTGTTAATAGATAAATTTATTTGTTTGCATTAATTGTGTTGATATGCAAACATATAAATTTATCTGTTAGGCATAAATATGCAAACAGATAAATTTATCTGTTTGCATATTAAACAGATGAATATAAAACATATAAATTTATCTGTTTGCAGAGTATTTCGGAAGAAATTATGCAATTGGACGTTGCGTATTATATTTTTTGTTGATATACCTTGCACGTTAAAATTTATTTTTTTGAACTTTTGGTTGAAATCTTCTTAATATAATTGAAGTCCCATTTACTGTGAGATAGGATGATCGGGAATGTTTGAAAATACTACTGTTAGTAGTTTTTAATTTTCTACTACTAATTTTAGCTATAAGTTACAAATTTTTTTAAATACTCAAAATTTTTGTTATAACTTATAACTACTTTTTATTTTATTTCAGTTATAAATTATTATTTTTACCAAATACTCGCAATTTTTATTACAAGTTATAATCTATAAATTTCTAAAAATAACTTTACTAAACAATATTGCTTCCAAAAAATCTGCTGTTACCGTGTCCTAAAAAACAGTAAAAATGGAAAAAAAAAATGCAGCACATTTCAGGTTTTTTCGCCACTGCCATGTATGGCATAGGAAGTAAAAACAGGCCCTGTTTGGCCATTGGGATTATAATTAATTACTGAGGCTATTTTCGTCATGTAATTTCTCGACAAAAGACTTGAATTGGGAAAACTACCTCATGGGAGGTTTTCTAAAAAGCCCAAATCAGTGAATTACTTATCCATTGGCCTTACTAATCCAATCGAAAAAATACAAAACAAACACTAGTTTAATAAGCCTGCATTCATACTAAGCCATTCTATGGGTCTAAAACCCATTTCAAACAAGTCCTTAGAGTCCAATTTGTCACAAGTCTCGGAATAGAATTGGACACCTCGGTAGATTATTTATGGGCCTAAAATGCAATGTTTTCATAATCGAATTGAATCAGCATGTTTAATTAGTTGACCCGCTACCTATTATAATTAACGGTTTGAATTTACCCATTAAATTGACTAAATACAAAAATTATTATTTTTTAACAAAACCGTTTTAATATGTGATAAGACCGTCGACTCAGTCAAACCGATAGTAGGTTATAAGAACTGATCAGTTATTATAATATTTTTTAATTTGACTCTTAAAATTCAATTACGCACAATATGAAAGTATAGTAAAGTTAATGAACTTAATTGCTAATTCAAATGGTTCCTAACTGACTAATTACTTGGAACTTGCAAAAAGTTCAATAATAGATGTAAGCAGGAAAATACAACGTCGAGAGGTGATTATCAAAATTAAGACCAATGACGCACCAATCATCAAACCACTATACTAAATAAAGAAAACAATGCTTATAATTTGTTTTTTGAGAATGATCTGATGTACTAAATTTTAATACTTTGTGCATTTTACTTGGTTTATGTTTATTATTGCGAGATATGTTTATTTTAATTTAACTTAAGAATTAAAAATACTTTAAATTTTAATTACATTTGTTGAAGGTTTTACATTTTTAATTGTAGTCATACCTAGATTATAAAATGCCTTTATGCTGTTATTTAAATTATGAGTTAAATGTTATTTTTATTTTTAATTACAAATTTATTAATAACTTAATTATGATGTCACGGTTTGATTCTGGTTTGATAGCAATTGAACCGATAACTTATTTGCCTTATCTCTTTTTCGATTTGTTCAACGATTTCGATTTTTACAACATCGTTAAAATGTGCCCATTTCAATTATTCGAATAGAACATTTTGTTATCTTTAAAATGTAAGTTATTTATTAAAAAATATATTCATTTAATAACGTTGGTTGTTTTTTGTATTACTGAAACTAATAGTTTATAAATTATAATTTGTATCAGAAATCATGATTGTATCTTAGCATGTAGCTAAAATTAGTTATTTATAAAATAATAATAATAACTTGTACAGAAAATTATTAGTATTTAAAAAAAATTATAACTTATTATTAAAATTAATAGAAAAAAACTAAAAATTGACCTCACATGCTTAGCCAAACTTCCCGTTAACTTCTTAAAACAAATGGCATTTGTATGAAATTATCAACTAAAATCTACTACATTAAACCAAAATAAAGGCACATTTTGTGATAATTATTTATTTATTTATTTTTATTTTATTTATTTTTAGTGATTTTATTTAATAATTTGATTAAACTGTTATGCTTTTTTAATATAAAAAACAAAAGATGAAAAAATCACTAAACAATAAAATAAACAACATATGATCAGATTCGTTTTGGCAAAAACAAAAATAAACAAAAATAAAAAGTTTAATCCAAACAAAGCCAAAGTATTTTTGTACAAGGTTATAATTATACAAAAAGGGTCATTTTGAGCATTTTTCGAAAGAAATTACGAGAATTGACAAAGGGTTATTGTATTGCGCACACATTTTTTCCTTTAAATATTTACATGTTCAAGTGTTGATACAACATAGAGAATTATCTAATATCTTATGAATTTTGACATCGATGTAATTCGTTTTTAATTTGACAAAATTATCACAAATAATTATTTAAAATATTTATTTAATTCATTAATATTTTGACACTTGTTATGTTCGAGTTTTGAGTTTAATATTGCAGAGTCATGCAAAAAGAGCAGAAAGCATAAAAAATTATCCCGCAATGTTAAACCGTCCGACAGACCGCTCGAACGGTCCATTGCACCTCTCGCTATCTCAGACTCTGTAACAAATTACTGCAAGCAGACCTTCACCGCTCGAGTGGTGAATAGACCGCTCGAGCGGTCCTCGACGAGACAACATTTAAGTGCAGCAGCAACTAGGGTTTTGGCAGGCTCCTATAAATATGATAGTTAGGGTTTCATATTATGTGCCTCTTTTGATAAGAAAACCTAGTCGCCACAGAGAGCTTTTGAAGTTATTCATCATACTCGCAAGCTAGTCGATAATAACTTGATGATTTTTTAGCTTCCGTCCATTCAAGTCAATCATCAAGTCAATCAAACTTTCAACATTCTGTTCGTGTTCGTTGAGTTGCTTGAAAGAATTCTTAAGTGTTGAAGTCTGGTGAAAGATTCCATCAGCATTGAAGTCCGGTAGTGGGTTCTAGCAGCGGTCAAGCACAGGGGTTGGTGTACATGGATTCGGCAGTAATAGGTTTTCAAATATTTGGTTGTGGGTGCAACGTCGATTTGTAAGATTCTCTTATAACCAATGATTTTATAGTATTTAATTTTCTGAACTCAAAGTGGTCTCATGATTTTTATCCGGTTTAGGATTTTCTACGTAAAAATCGTTATTTCATGTGTGATTATGATTGCTTTATTTTTTACTTGTGTGATTAATTGATTTAAACTTTTTTATAATATTTAATTTATTTAAAAAAATTAATTAATACAAATCAGTCAACAAACAAAATTTTTCACAATACACAATGTGTGTTAAAAAAATCAGTAATGATACACGAACATTAATTATGGATTAATTATAAAAATGGAATATTGACCATTTATTTATATCAAAATTCACAATATTTATTAATTTTAATACTAATTGATGACTAAAAATTAATGTTATGTGATTTTTATGATTGATTATCTATGTACAAAGTATTTTTCAAAAAATAAAATAAAATTGGGTGCACGCAGAATCACCCTTGATAAAGCTCCTATTTTTTATGTCTAAAAAGTTAACTTTGAAAAGTTTTAGTTTTTTAGAAAAGATAAAAGGTAAAAAGTCAAATTATTTGAAATAATTTGTCTAGGATAGTTTTTTTTTTAATTTTTTTACTAAAATATTCAATATGTTATTATTTTTTTGTTTTTAAATAATAATGTTTAAAATATTAGCATAATTTTTTTATTGTTAAAATAGAATTGATGTTTTAATTAAACATATTATAGTGATTTTACTAATGTTTCGAATGTATATAAATTTCTATAAATAATATATAAACCAAAGAAAGAAAATAACTGTATATGAAGTGATTAGTTTATATTAATATATAAATACGAATTAAAAATAATTTGAATTTTAAGCCAAGTTAAAATGTCCAAATATTTGTACATTCGAATACCAAATAAATTTGGACTACACATTTGTGTGTTTTATCATTTTTGATATAGATCTGTTTAAATTTATTTAGAGCAATTTCCTAGAGACATAGAATAATTTTTCGCATGGGGTTATATTTGTACAAGTGTTGGGTGATTGGACATGGGCACTCTTTATATTGACAAGAAATAATATGTGTGTGTGTGTGTGTGTGTGTGTTTTGGAAAGAGAAAAAGTGCATGCGATGAGAGAAGAATATATTCCTTACCTGTGTTGTGATATAAAAGAGGTAATATTTATACTTGGAGTTGGATCTGATGATAATGTGATATTTTCAACAGTGTCTTGTATTGAATATGGTGGGTCTAATATAAGGCTATAAGGTTATAAGAACCACTTTACTATACGTAATAAACTAAAAAAAAAAAATTCAATAATTTTGAGGATATTTGGGCAAGACCATATATGAATTTGAGTATTTTCTTGGCTGTATGTGGGCAGGATTTCAGGTAAAAATGGATAAAATCCTACATATCTACACGCATAGATCTGGCTTGGGGTGATTATAATTTTATTCTAAAGTGTATAACCACTACTTATTGCAACTGGGGGAGCGTTTGTGTTGTGCCTTTAAAGGGTATGGTTTTTGAATAATTTTTTATGATATGATTTGTTTATTATGTAAAATTCGTCGAGTTTGTTTAGCATGTAAAAATTCAGATTCATCTGATATCGGTAACTAAGTGATTGGATATGATCTCCTAATACTGTTTTATAAATAAATAAATAAAAATTATAATTTAAATAAAATATTATTAAATAAATATTAATCAATCATCTATCTAAAGATATCCGATTATTCTGAATTTATTTATGTTTAACAAGCTCGACGAGTTTTATATAATGAACGAATCAGATCATAAAAACATATTTGAAAACAATACTCTTTGAAGGCCCTGCCCCTTAAACGTAGCACGGTTCCGGTCCCTACTTATTATATCAAGCAAAATTTGTTCTTTAAAAGAGACCTAAAGAAGAAAAAACGGATTTGGTTAAAGGAAGTTTCTGATTGCGGAGTTACTAGGTTTCAAAGTTATTATGGCTATTGGAGAGAGAGAGAAATGGAGA
>JAOTRH010196942.1:0-42496 GCA_034768845.1 Heliamphora exappendiculata | reverse complement strand
AAGAAGGGGGAGAAGGTGGCAACTCCCTTGAAAGGTCTTCTAATGGTGAGTATAGCCATAAACCTCGTATCACCATATAAGATGAATGTTTTAATATTTATTTTATTAATCTTATTCTTCATATTCTTATTCTTCATATCTAGCACTTACATTTATTTTTTGTTATTGTAAATACATGCTTATACAACGATTATTTTCGTTTTGTGATTGTTATTTGAGATAAGGTATGCTATAAGAAGACGAATTGTGTTAAGATTGCATTATAGACGATTCATGCTAATTGAAGATATTTTATACGTGGCCATTGAATGCATGAATTTGCTAGACTATTACTACTAGGGCTTGTAGTTATAGCAAATCATGATTGAATTGAATAGTTAATCCTAAACTAATACAATTGCATTTGTTACAAACCTATAGTGGATTCAAAATCCTAATACTTTTCAATTTATGGATATAATTTTAAATTAGTTTCTATTATTTTATTTTATACAAATTAGCTCCATCTCATAAACTCAATCAATTTCTATTTCAAATGTATTTTAGGTGTCAATATGAGAATATTGCAATATAGTCTTATTGTCCATGTTGGAACGATAACTAGTTTTAATCACTACTCTACTGAGTTGTAGTTTTACTTGATTTTAATTATTTATTTTTGGTGTGATAACGACACACATCAATTTTTTGCACCATTATCGGGGACAAAAGCACAGTTGCTTATTTTTAGAATAGTTCTTATGTAATTTAATTTGAACTTTAGAATTTTTTTGTGGTTTAAGATTCTTGTATAGTTTTCTTCAATTCTTTTTTTTTTCTATATTAGTTGTGGCCTGCACGTTGCTTGGTGTTGGAGGAAGTCCATTGTGGATATTGAATTCTTACCAAAGTATTGTAAGTTTTAATATTTTTTTGAGCAGTTAGCTTTAGGTTTATCTTTTTTTTACATTACTTTATTTATTTATTTTAAAAATATCAACAAAAAATGACCTATTTAAAAAATTACTTTTGAGGGTTTTGAAATGCATGATGACCAATGATTGAAAGTCTGGGATAACTATTTGCAACATACGACAATAAATTCTCACTCTTGTAAAATTCTTCCAACCAATATAGGCACCTTTGATGTGAGCCCCAATGTGACTATGTTGTTTCTTCATTTTCATAGTTTAAATTTAAAAATTCATGCATGCATATTAAAATTTTTGAAAAGATTTGTTTCGGCCTTGAAATATCCCATTTTTAGTGAGGGATTTATCATGTTTCAATAATTTCAATCATCTTTAAAAGACAAAATTGAGGTTTGGTTTTATTCTTTACTACCAAGAGCAATAAGAACATTACAAAATATGCTTAAATAATTTTTTTTGATAAAAATTCTGCCACCATATGAGATTCTTATTCTTAAATAACAAATTGTGAATTTTAATCAAATAGAATATGAGTTTTTTGCACAATGTTTTGAGAGATTTAAATAATTGGTAATCTCTTGCCCATGTCATAACTACGAAACTTGGTGCCTTATTCAATTTAATTTTTATGAGGGTTTTTAAGTTTTCAAATGAACTAGTTTCTAGAGATAATGTGTGATCGCTATGTAAAAGTGCCGATCCAATTCTACAAAATACACTATGTTAATACTCAAAATTGTGTTTAATAAATTATTTTGTAGTGCTCTTG
Organism: Heliamphora exappendiculata; assembly: GCA_034768845.1. Lineage (NCBI taxonomy): Eukaryota > Viridiplantae > Streptophyta > Magnoliopsida > Ericales > Sarraceniaceae > Heliamphora > Heliamphora exappendiculata. The sequence goes on along the minus strand of JAOTRH010196942.1, from coordinate 40,816 downwards.
TCAACAGTATCATATGTGGTGACATAAAGGAGAAAATGATGTAAAAAGGGGGCCAAAAGGGAAAAAAAGGCGAAAAGGGAAAGGCAAGACCATTCGGACGGAAATTCCAACGTCTAGATGGAAGCCATCTAGTAAGAAAATTGTTCGAACAAAAATACCCAGCGTCCAAACGAAACTGACCTCGAGAGAAAATCGTCTAGACAGAATTGTTCCCCGTTTGAACAAAATAGGTACTGAACCAAAAGCATCTGAACGGAATGAATTTCGTCTGGATGGAATGTGCAGTTACAGTTGGATTATAACTATACAAACATGTGGCGTGCAACATATATGTATATAGATGGCTTGGGGCAAACAAATGGGATATTCTGAAATCTAAAGAGAAAGTCGAGGTGATCAGTTTAAAGCCAATTTGAAAGGCTCAAGAAGTGACGAGATGACGAAAATGGAGCCCCGAGATTCAACTTTTTTTCAACTCTTCGTAGATTCGAGCCGCAATGTGAGCAGCTAAGGTCTTTTCTTTCATAAGGGATGATGAATTCCTAATTCGATATTTTAGGATTAATTCAGACTGTTTGTTTCGTTTTTATTTTGGATTTAATTCGTTGTATGATTTTCGAGATGTTGACTTCTGATCAACGAGTTTTTAATTTAATTATTTTATTTTTATTTTTATTTTTTGTGATTATAAAAACGAGATTATGCAATTGTTATCTTTGTTTCTCGAAATTCAAGCGTGAGATAGTTTATGCTTCGATAGGATAGGTTGTTCTTCAAACGATCCGTGTCAAAATCTTAGATAGAATTGTTAGGGTTGTATATTGAAAACTATGTTTTTAGTATTTAATTTTATTTTAATAAAATAAATTTTTTATTTTATGAGAATCTTAATGAGCAATGTATGTAATATTAGTTCTTTAATGTTATGCATAGATATGCCTTATTTTCTGTACAATATTTAATCTGGTGGTAGAATACAACTTGCACACAGAAGATCAGATTTTAGGTTCTTGCAAAATATAAGTTTTATGCTCACAGTTTAGAAAGAAATGGACATACTATCGGTACGACTGCAGCACAGAGTTTTAGTAAGCATGTCTTGATTAAGGAGAACAAATAATAGCGTCGTCTGTCGTTTCGACTCTCTGTGCTAGTACACTTTGTGTGTATTGAACGAGATACATTGGGTTAATTAATTTTATACTAACTATATAAATTAATTCACACCTCAAAACTATTATGAATAGTGCTTATACTCTTAATCCTGAAATAATTATTGATTTACGTATACTTAATATTCATTATTTTGATTCATTAGATGGTGCAATCTTATATGAGTTTACATTCACGGTGAGTTGGATAGCGATATTATTTATATAGTGAATATTAATTGTTGACGGAATCTACGTCTCAAATGATCGGGATTGATGATACCCCCTTATGAAAGTTTATAAGTTTTGATCAGGCCAAACCCTACAGGTGGATTTGATTATCCGGCGGTCAAATAAGTTAAGTGGAAGGGCTTAAAAAATTTTAAGATGCCGATTAAATTAAATTGTCAGTAATTAAATTTAATTGACGGGTATCGAAAATCTTAACGCAGGAAGAAATGTTAAGTATTTAATAACAGGAGCTCAATGAAAGAAAGTCTTGAGATTATGACTTATAGTACAATTACAGTTCTTTAATGGTGTGTGAATTGTAATTTAGTATTTCATGAAAATTGCAAAAACTATTGCAAGGTTTTCATAATTATAGATACCTCTGTGAGGTTTGCTTAATTGTAGAAACCGCTGGATGGATATCTGTGTTTCACTAAAAGTCTGTATCATAATTACTCCACAGGTCCCTACTGCAGCCCTATAAATATGCGAATAGGCTGAATCAAATTCATAACTTGTCTTCAAGATTAAAGCTGACCAGGTTCGGTCAGTACGAGTTCTCGAAGGTTCGTAATCCACGCTACATTTGGGAATCCAATACAGGAATACAATAAAAGGTTTGACAGGAGTTTCAATTCAGAATCAAAATCGTAGTTGAAGAATCGACCAAAAAAATATATTTTTTTTAAAATTAATTGTGGTTGCACGGATTTTTATTTTGATTGTTCAATGTCAAAAATTTTATCTAGAGCCCGTTTTGGCGATTGCCCGTCCAGTTATTTTTTTTTGAAAATTGTTTACAAAAATAATGATTTTGACAGTTTTACCTACATTTGGGAATCCAAAATTCGTTAAATTCGAGTTTATCCTCTTGATAATCTATATCGGTCTTGTAGTCACGATTTGATTGAGTTGAATCGTTTAAAGATGAACTAGAGTTTGAATGAAACTAATCTACTGGCTAGCGAGGATTCAAATTCTTTGGAATTCTTCTTCAACTTTAACTCTTGATTTAGATTAGTTAATTGTTTTCTTTCATTAGAATTAATTCACAAATCAAATCTCTTTTCTAAAAAGAAAATCAAAGATAAAATGTTTTAATAAATAGATCATATTCACATTAAATCCCTAAGGACGATATTCGGACTTTAATCACTATCCTACGGGTTAGTCGTTTATTTAACGATTTAAATAATTACTTTTGGTACGTTACGACATGAATCGATTTTTGGCGTCGTTGCTGGAAATTTGATTTACAACTACGATTTATTCATTAAATATTTTTATTTTATTTTTTTTTTCTCCTCATTACTATCGTAAACTGCACCCCTTCATTTTTCAGGTTATCGAAGATTAACCCAACGAAGGCAAGATTTTGGAACAAGTAGACGTAAAGACAAATAAAAAGGTTCATCACTGTCCAAGCACTATGAGTTTTATGTGTTAGGATTTGGTCCCTTTTAATTTATAGGGATTAATGAAATTGTGTTATGATATTTTCGGTGAAAAATAGTTAAGTGTTTAATTATACGAGAGATTTAAAACTTTTTCATGATAAGACTGTTAACAATAATTGTATGCTTGGTAGTACATGAGAACCATTGTTGTGTGTTGTTTGCGTGAGATTTGAGGTGTTCGGATTATAATTCGATCCATATATTCATATTTTGTTCGAGGTCCCTCTTTGCGTTGACTGCTCGAGCGGGCTAGTGCTAGAACTTGTTTTATATCGAGAAAGAGGGGATCGCTCGAGCGACCACAAGTTTCTCAAGCGGACTGTTGGTGAGCAGACTTTAAGTTGTAGGTGTAATATTTGTTTTTCATTTCCTTTCTCTCTCTCTCTCTCTCTCTCTCTCTCTCTCTCCCTCTCTAAAATATGTTCTAAACCCTAGAGATTTTTTTGGGTGCCCCTTTGAGCTTCTCTTGCCCTTCTAGAGGTGATTCCTTGCTTCCCTCTTGCTTAAACATTCATTGGAGGCTTGAGCTTGGCGTTGGAAGCTTCCTCTTCGCCTTTCGGTTGGAGATCTTCATGATTAGAGCTTTCTAGGACTCCATTCCTGTGCTTTGTGCATCTAAGAGGTAAGATCTATGGCTACTTGTGAACATTATTGGATATGAGTTGATTATTTTGAATCAAGACATATAAGTATGATGAATCTACATTTTGAAACCCCAGGTTAGGGTTTAATGTTGAAACATGTTAAATATTAGATATGAGGATGATTTAAAGTGGTTTTATCATCTGATTATTGTTGGAGATGATTGAATTGAAAAATGATGAGTTAGAGTTTTGGATTTGTGTTCAAATCATAAAAATCAGAACTTTTGGGGTTGAAGGATCTAAATGTTGAAATTGATGGAAATTTTGACAAATTGGGGCTCTATTAACCTAGTCGCATGTAAATTTCATGAATTTATATGACATGTGATAATGATGGATGTTGGATTGGGGGTTTTTGTGTAAAATAGGTAAATCGTTGGATGTGAACCATGTAAAATGTTAACTTAGGGATTTTTGAACCTTTATATTCAAATATATGAATTATGAGAATATATGAGAAGGTTGAGAATTAGAATCATAATTGTGTAGAATTTGGCGAGAGGAACCGGGTTGACGGTTGGACTCGTATTAGTTGTTAATGAACATGATATAATTAAAGTACCGTATGATGGAATCGAACGACTAAATTGGGCTTGAGAAGCTACTCGGTGAAAGATCAAAAACTTGTGTAATGTATGGTAGGCCCTTTCATTAGGTTAATCCCCGTAAAAATGTGCTCTAGGCGGCCCACCCATTGATGTTTTCGAGAAAAATTGAAAATGTATGCTCTCCGCGTCGGGTCATAGTACTATTTGTAACGATCCAAGTGGACTACTGGCCTAATAACTTGAATAAAGAACCTAACAACACGGCCCAAAATGCTTGAGCCAAGTTATTAATAGTAGCCCACAAGTTTCATTATATACTAGACTTACTTTTTATTTCCCACCGATGTGGGATGGGTTATCACAATGGGTACTTATCTTTCGGGCCTCGTGTGGCCCGGTAGTGATAACTATGCTTAGGTCTATAGGCACCGTCTAGGTTTGGTACTTAATTAAATCAATAATTAAATCGGGTTGGTAAGCCTTAATTGAATGACGTGAACAAATTATAGAATTTGGAAAACCTTGGGTTGGTTGGGAAATGGTGTGGTGTCTTGTTGAAATGGTTGAATTCAATGAGATAGTAGAACATTAAAATTATGGTCCTTTTTGAAAATCCGATAATGTGAAAGGAAAATTGTTTCTTTTAAAAACAGAGTTTGGTTTGGAAAATGAAATTGGCTTTTGGAGAAAATTATGTGTTTCATTTCACATAACCATCCTTGCATATTATGTATATGCTTATTCTTAGTCTATTTTCTACGAGCCTTTGCTCATATTGTATAAACCCTTCCAAGTGATAGCGAAAAAAAGGCGTTGGAGTAAGACGAATGGTCGTAGGACCCTTTTGTGTAGTTTTAATAGAATTACATATTCATCGATAGTATCTTTTGAGAATTAAAATTGTAAATGTAATTCTTTTTTGGATACTTGGATGAATATATTTTGGGTTGGAGTAACCCACGTTGTAAGGTCCTAAGGCCATGAATTAATGTCTTGTATTCATGTGAGGGCGTTAGGTTTGTGTTATGGGTTGAATTCCTTGGTTTTTGAATGAAACAACATGATTTTGAATGTTGGGTTTCGAATTTTTGAGTTGATATGGGCTATTTTAGTACCAAATGCATGATTATCTTCAAATTTATGTCTATTCAAAAGTAGGTTCGAAGTTTGAGAAAATTAAGTATTCTTCCAACACTTAGAATTTTTTTTATATTTTTTGCAAAAAGCACCTTCCACCCCATCGCTTGAGCAGTCGAGGGTCTACTAAAGCAAACTCCTGCTGTGTTGTATTTTTGAAACTTTGGTTTTAAAAATAGTTTTTGACCCATATCTTTTAGGGTATAAATTGACTATTTGGGGAGTTATTTTACAAATAAAACACATACTTTTTCTTTTATTTTTTTTAATGAAAATTGAAGGCTTGTTTCATTTTAATGTAAAGGACCTTGTTGTACAAGTTCCTTTAGTTTGAATTCTATAAATCGAGTTCTTTTCTGATCAAATTGCATGGGCTTATATTATCACATTTTCAAGGTGTGACAGATTGGTATCAGAGCTTTATGTTCGAATACCTAGGTGTTGTGGGAATAGTTGATCTATTGCGTGAAAGTTTGCTTTGATGTGTGATATTCATGTATTGGTGTGCTTGCATTAGATATCTTGGGGTGATTTGATGTTTGCATGCTATGTGATATTTGGCATGGATGTTAAACTTTTAGGATAATGTGTCTTGCCTTCAGGTGAACGATCGATTAGTTTGGGGTTTGAGTTAAAAAAGGTGTTTGGCTGACGTCCATTCTAGCTACAGATCCAAACGAGTTACCTGGATTGATGTGTTATTCTGATAGTTCTCCTCATTACGTGTTGTGTCAGATGTGTTGACATAAAGATATGTGTTACGTGACAACTAGATGAGGTAGGATGTTATTCATGAGAGATGAGTTGATGTAGGCCTTGTTGTTGATATCTTCCTTTCATTCTTTATTATAGAGCGCAATGTTACCAAGCTGAGGTAGAAGCTAAGTTCACGGCAGAGGTCGCGCGCATGCCCAAGTTTCCAGAGAAAGGTGACATGCATCCCCCATAGGAACAAGTGGGCAGTGTGGATGTTATACAGAAAATGCTCACTATAGCGAAAGCTTTAGCTAAGGTGGTTAGGGGTAGCGCAATAGCTCCCAAGCCAAGGGTTACAGTGGCTATGAGGGAATTTCGGCAGTTGGACCCTCCGACCTTTTCTGGTGTGCCGAATCCTAAAGTGGCCGCAAAATGGTTAGAGGTGAGCACCACCATCCTCGATACGCTTGAGATTATTAAGGATGAACTACGGGTGAGGTTGGCGGTGTTCCAACTCCGAGAGGATGCACGGGAATGGTGGAAGTTTGCAAAAACGACCGTAGATGGCACGTTGACTACTTTTACTAGGGTCTTTTTGGAGAAGTATTTCTCGAGATTATCAAGTGATATGTATCGGGAGGAGTTTCTCTCCTTTATTCAAGGGAATCTTATCATGGTCCAGTATGAGGCCAAGTTTGTGAATCTGCCGTGATTTGCACCTAAGATGGTGGTAACAGAGGAGTTGTGCACCAAATGATTGAGCGATGTCTTTGGCCTTCTATCAAGAATCAGATTGCTACCTTAGGCTTTTGGGTTTATACGGAGCTAGTAGAGGCCACTATCAAGGTCGAGAATGCCATGGCAAAGAGCCATAATATTCGGGAGAGCACGTTACATCAAGGAGGTTTTGGTGTGCAGTCTGAGGGATGCTAAGTGAAGAGGCAGAAGTCGGGAGGACTAAGTTCCTACCCTATAGGATCCTAGCCACAGCTACAGTCAGCACTTGCACCATCCATTGCTTTATCTGGACTTTCTAAATGTCAGGAAATGGTGTGCTACACATGCAAATAGCCGGGGCACCATGCTAGGAATTGCATACAGAGGGGGCAACAACAAAGTCAGATTCAAGGGAAGACCCCATTTTCATGTTTTTAGTGTGGTCAGGCGAGTCATATACTTCGAGATTGCCTTAAGGAGGGAGTGTCTAGGGAGCTTCAGGAGCACACCAGGGGCAGGTATTACAGGGACGACCGGGCTACGACCAATCACAGCAGCAGTCGGGAACACAATCTGCGAGGACTGCATGAGGAGCTACCTCTTCTCAGTCAATGAGGCAGCCGGGCGCTGCGGGCATTGTTTGGAAACGGGAATGGGAGGGTGCACCGAAAATCTATTATTTTTAGAAAAATGTTCTCTTCTCTTTAAAATAGAAAACCTAAGATATTTGAACACGTTTTTTTGTATAAAAAAAGGAGTCATCACTTAACTTTTAAGAAAAATCAAGAAAAACAAAAAGAAGGCTGCAGTTCTTTTAAAAGCGTAACTAGAGAATAAGAGAGTTTGGGGGTTAAGGTACGAAAAGAGAAGATGTTAGCCACCCTTTTTGCCCAACCGTGGGGTTAGCCACTACTTTGCCAATGTTGGTTCTTATTGTAAACTTTTTAAAGGTAACATATACAAAATAGGTGGTTGAAGAGAGTTCAAACAAGAAGCAATCAAAGAAGCAAAATCCTAACTATGAATCTAGGGTCATGTGACTTCGTTATTATTTCTAGATATGTCACACGTATCGTTTGAGCAAAGTAAAGAAAAAAAAACATGCAATGAGAAGCAAAATAAGGCAATAATGGCCAAAGGGAGATGCAATAATGTTTTTGCTTTTAATCATGCTATATATAAGCTATACAAAGAAAACAGAGGATGTTTAAACACTATTTTCAAGCTACTGGATGAATAGAAAACTCACAACTGTAGTAATAAATGTTGCGGTCGTGACAAACTAAGTCACAAAACTTGCGGCTGTGAAAAATATAGGGTTACTGCTAGAAACTAAAATGCAGCATATTACGGCCGTGACAAATGAATGTTGCGGCCAGGGTATTTTGTGGTCCAAAAGGGGTGTTTAGCGTATAAGGTCTAAAACAAACTTAAATATATTAGATATTTGAGATGGAGACCATAACCTATTAGATTTAGGTTCGATCTACCATCCTCGACCCCTTACAGAAGCACTATTTCTAAAAACAGAGTGTACAGAATACTAAAACAAATAACAAAATACTTCAAATATAGTTTTCAAGTCACTGGCTTTACAAAACCTCACTACCGTAGTAAGAGGATGCGGCGATCATGACAATCATGGAGAAAAATAGCAGCCGAAGGAAAATATTTGACGACCGTTGCTGTAAGTTTAAGAAAACACACGGTCATTAGATTAAATGGTCATGGCCGTAATATTTCTAGAAATATAGAACATAAAGGAATGGGATGTATGAGATGGAGACCACGACCCATTTGATCTAGGCCAGATCTACCATTTATTTTTCTAATAAGAACACGAGCCTGTAGACACCCAAATTTGACTCCGCAAAATCTTAGGTTAATCTGGATGAGTCCAATGATGAAAAGCGAGTGGAATGATGTCTACAAATGATCGTTAGGAAGCAATCTAAGTCCAGTAATCGAACCAAATGATCAAAATTCTCAAACTATTGAACCTCCAGTAACTAAACCTTGTGACCGTGCCATTCAGCCATGCGATTGTGACAAGAACTTTTTGGAAACCCTAGCAAAGGTCATAATCGCACCCTTCGAACCTCGCAACCGTGCACTCCATTGTCACGACCGCTATCTAAACCTTGTGGAAACCCTAGCCCTTTGAATGGTCGCACACTCCAACCCCACGGCCGCAACCTTCAAAGGTCGCAATTGCAAACTCCAAAGGGTATGACGTGTTCCAAAATGTGCTGACACCTCATTGGTCAACATATTCTATATAAACATGACTTTGGTACAATTTTAGGGGGAAAATTCTGATATTGGTACTCTACTGAAGTACCGAGAGAAAAAGTACAGTTTTAAGTACACCGGTACTCTACCATACTCCCAACCCACAGTCCGATCCACCTTCCCACTTGATCTCGATTTGGCTATTAGAATTGGAGCACTTCTCGAAGGCCTAATTGAAAATTCTATTACTTGAGGACTCATGTGGATTATCGCACTCTTGGTATTTTGCTAGAACCCCGACATTTCTCTCTCTACATTTCTTATCCCCGTAGAGAGGTCGGGTTACAATTTGAATATTAGCTATGAATTCTATTCTTCAATTTCGCTGTCATTTAGTTTAATTATTACATTTGCATGTTTAATTGTCAATTCTAGTTTATTAAATTAGAAGTATGCTAAAACTAAAAAATTTGGTTAACATTGAGTCCCACATGCTTCCATTGTGGTCTTAATTAAAGTAGGTTCAATTAGATTCTGTTTCATGCTATAGGTATCCCACATTCACACCCAATGCACTGTTCTTTTAAAAAATTATCAAAATGGAGCCAATAGACCCTACGGTCGCGACCTTTAATGTTGCGGTCGTCATATTTGTACACTGACATTCTAACGGTCACAACAATCAATGCTGTGCCTGCACACTATTGGCTCCTCATGTGTGCAACGGCAACCTTTATAGGTCACAGTCGTAACCTTTACTTAGTTCTAGTAGGTCAATTCTACTCTTTTGGTCTATTTTTATTGTTTACAGTATTCTATTAATAATCTAGTATGCAATTTGCAGTCTATTCCCGCATGATTAGGGCTTAAAATCCCTTAGAATTGTTCGCTTTCAATTGAAAAGTATAATGTGCTTATTATGTATCCTTAGCTTAGCCTTCCATCTGATTAGGACTTTCCAGATTAACTTAGCTAGTTTCATTCCTTGCTCTTCGCATGCGGTTTTCTTCATGAATCCTTTTGTTAGAATTTGCAAGCCTTAGGATCTAGGATTTCTTTTATACTTTGTTTGGTGCTCTATATACCTATGCTACGTACTTTCATTATTTGATTTTGGATGTTCTCCCTTTACCTTAATTTTCTATACTTGTATATATTTGAGAAACCTAATTAAGAACCAATGATGATTAGTAGAGGCCAACCTTGCGGTTGGGCGAATGAGGTGCCACACCTTCCTCAATTCGTACCTTAGTCCCTCGGACCCTTGTTTTCTTTAGTTAAACATTTTAAAGATCAGTGGATCATTTTTGTTTTTCTTGCTTTTTCTCAAAAACTAAGCTGCGACTCCGTTTTTTAATAAAAAAGGTTTTCAAAATCTTTTGATTTTCAAGGTGTTAAAATGCTTTCAACACAAATCTTGAATTCCCTATTTTTTGAACCAAATCCTAAATCTCGGTACCATAGTATTTTCTAGCGACTCTGTTGGGGACTAGTTTACAAAATCAAATAAGGGGCTAGACTTGAAAACATCATTGGTCCTGAATTTGCATTTCTCATTTGCATTGTCGCATGCATTTTGCATTATTCTCAGCCCTCTACCTAGTCGACTCGATACCCCGATCAGTTTATTATCTTTGGGTTATGTCGGGAAGAGACAAGCCTTTTGACCGCACGCTTCTACATGTGCGGCAAAAGAGTTATTGCGTACCATTTGATCATGTCCTACACCACAGCAGGTATGAAGGTATATTCTTGACTCTATTCAGAAGGTACCTAGAGTGTTGACTAAACTGGCTTTTTTTCTACATATAATAGCTTAGAACCCCCCATTAGGTACGTAACCAATAGGAATAATTATTTTTGTTTAACTGTATGTTATGTTTGTGTCTGTTTAGGATCTTTACTTGTTTGTTTGGTTTAAGATAGTCTCTCTCCCGGGATTTAGCCTGAGTTTGCTTCCGGCCTTTGTTTGTTTTAGAATAGCTTTCCCCACGAGTTTTTACCCAGGTTTTGGTCTTAACCTTAGTCTGTTTTAGGATCTCAATTTTCTTTCTGGGGCTTTGCCCGGGTTTTGGCTAAGGTCTTTGTTTAAGCTTGCTTCCTTTCTTGGACCCCTGTCTGGATTCTAACTTAAGGTTTTATTTTGTTTGGATCTACTTTCCTCTTAGGGTGTTGTCTGATTTCTCCCATAAAACTTTTAGTTAAACCTTTATTTGGTGATCCTTTATATGGTGTTAGGTTAGTTTTAAGGTTTCTCTTTCGGGATTTCTAGGTTCTGTGCTTTCTAATTTTCTATTGGTGTGGGCTCAGCCGGGGCATTCCTCTATTTTGCTGCTCACAGTTAGTTGTTCTGCTATCTTTTATCAGGGATCCGTCTAAGAAGTGTCTGATGCTTTCTTCTCTCCCCCTGGGTTTTCAAGTTTATTTTGGTTTTAGATCATTGAGTCGGAAAAACTATGTCCAGTGCGTGAACTTGGCAACAGAAAGACTCTATAGGGTATCCAAATAGATAGTGGAACCATTTGAGATGGCAGAGAACGAAGTGAACTTGGAAACCCTGATGAGGGCGATTCCTAAGATATAAAGAGCGGTCGAACAACTAACCCAAGCCCAGATTAGTGTCAAACACAGATCCAAGCGATTCAAGCTCATTTTCCAGGTGTGAATGAGCAGCAAGAGGACCTGAATGAAAACAGAGAGGATTTCGAGTGTGATAAGCAGGGTTAGGACGGATAACAGGTTGTCGAACCACCCTGGGTTCCTCGCTCGATCCTGGTAGAAGAGGAATATAGGGCCTAGTCTAGGGAATCTACGCTAGCAAAAAAGATTTATAGGATGGAAAAGGTGCTGAGAATGGAAAAGGAAGTAGAGGAGTATATGCTGGATGTGGAAGGCTTGTGCTTGTTCCCAAATGCCAAGCTCCCGAAAAAGTTTAAGATGGCAAAAATGGAGAAGTTTGATAGAATCGGGGAACCTCAAATTCCTTTGAGAATGTACGTTGGTACCCTCTCTCCCTTGTGGATTGATAATTAGTTAAAGGCTTAGTTATTCCATCGATCTATTTCAGGGGTAGCCCAGAAGTGGTTCCTTTCTCTCGATGTTGCTAAGACCAGAACATGAGATATTTGGGCCGATATGGAGAAGCGGGCCGGTATCGATCTAATGCGAAGATGATAGGCTATCTGGATCCGCTTCTTGCTTGAGGGGCCATTCTATAGAGAGTAGTAGCTCAGTGAGTGGGTGGTTTGGCAGTCTTTGGCGTTTGATCATTTTCATATCCCGAGGACGCGTCCAATTGGAATGCATCAGATTGACACCCTCCGTATGGATGAGATCACTCGTGCCGTGACTAGTATCGATGCTGCTACGCTAATCGAGGGTGAGGATCATGACTATACGATCTTTGCCGGAGAGAGGCTCATGCCTGCTATAGGTGTCTATGCTGCTGTACGGGGTTCTCCTCCCGTTGCCCTAGGTTTTATTCACCCTGAGTTGCCCTAGACGGTGGACACCTTCGTGGATGGAAATCTCCATCAGATCTAAATCCCCAAGTTAGCAGCCTAGGAGATTCTTCTTCCTCCCGGCATGGAGTAGGTACGTCATCCTTCCTTTTCTTCTTTCTATACTTCTTTTTGTTCTTTCTGTATTGGTTTTTCATATTTGTCTGTGCTGATTCTCATATCTGATTGTACTAATGTGGTCCATTTCCTTTATAAATGCCTCGGGAATGGTGCGACCAATGTCTTCGTCTTATCTCTGGCTTAAGGGTACTTGTCTGTTGCTGGGATGATGCCTTTTGAGCTTAGAGCACAGAGCCTCCTGCTCCCCGGGGTAGCCCCTCTATGGCATGTTCCTCACCTTGCTCTATTATGTCTTTTTATGCTTTTCATTACGCATTTCTTTACATACACTATTGTCTAATATGATTCTCTTTCATCTTTCAGCGGGGTCGGGGTAGGGACCTGAAGACTCTAGGCGGTCACACGGCACCTGCTGCTCTAATTGTATCTACTGTACCTTTTGTTGGGACCTCTACATGTAATTCCACTGCTGTTGTTTCTTCATCTCGTGCCCAGACTTCTAGTACTGTGCAAATGGCCATCGGCTTAGAGGAAGCGACGGAGGAGACTGGGTCATCGTTTGAGGAGTCATCCTAGGGAGACTATGTGGTCCGGAGGAAGAGGACCTGACGAGAGTGACCGACCTGTGCTGCCCTACTGCTGATGATCTTCTTTTCTTTCTTCTTACTTTTCATGGAGGCCTGCGTGCCTATTCTTGTTCGGGGCGGCGTGCCCATTTGGTACATCTCGATGTTCTGTTCTGTCATTCCACATTGATACACTGCTTCGGATACAGTCACTGATACACGCTGGTACACTACTCTTGATACTTATTAATATACTGTTCCTTACACACTGCACAAATATACTTATTTTTGCAATGGATGGGGCTTTCATGCCTTTGCTTCCCCTTTAGCCTGCGTGCCTCTATACTCATATACGCATTTACTTTTATTACTTATGATGGATAGGGCCTTCGTGCCATTTGGTTTACATTTTGATTGTCATGGATACTTGTGACTCTTTTATGATATGAAAATCAAGTCGATTGGTTAGACCTTCGTTTATGCACGATGTATGTTTTGTGAATTGAGAACTTGCTATATAAACTATTTTTCTCTTGTTGTAAGTTGTTAACAGGTTCGTAACAATAGTTGGGGCATTTTAACAACATGGGGGCAGGCTGTTAAAGTTTTTTCACAAATAATGTTGTGGCTGTGAGAAATAAATTCACGCCTGTAGGTTTTAAAAGTGGTGACCTGAACTTTTGTGGAGAAAAGTTAGCGGCCTGGATTTTGGGACATCACGGACATAAGATTTATAGATGAGACATGGCAGCTGTGTGGTATGAAGTTGATAGGCGTTAAGAAAAGGTGGTGGCCGTGGTAAAACTTTTTGGCACGAAACTCAAAGCAAATTTTGCCGATTTCCTCCATTTTTGGTTCTATAAAGGGGGCAACTGTTCTAGACCCCACTGTTCTGGATATCCTGCATTTTCCTTGTCTTTTCCATGACCCACTCCTTCAACAACTCTCTTTTAGCTTGTATGAGCGACTTCTCCCCGGTCGAGCGTCAAAACTTCCTCAACTTCGAACTAGACGCGCGATTCTCCTTGCTTACCATGAGGATCTACTGGCACCTTCTGTGAAGGGTAACCCAGTTGTGGGATCCCCGTGTACATGTGTTCCACTTTGGGAATGAGGAGCTGTGCCCGATGGTGGAGGACTTTTTTTCCATTCTAGAGATTTTGGCCCAAGAGGAGGCTATAGTTCCTACCCCTTTCTCGAGTCTCAGGGATTGATTGATGTAGCTTTGTGGCTACTCTAGATGTGAGGCATCACTGATCACTCATGACAGATTCCTTAATGAAGCTAGGATCATAGACCACTTCGAACCTCAAGGATCTCTTGGCGACTTCTCTTTCTAGCTTTAGTGTCGCTATGCGCTTTGTATCTATCTTCTGGCTTATTTTCTCTTGGACCCTTCTGATGGACGAGTCAGCTCCTCTTTGGTGGATGTGGCTTATCAGATCCAAGAGGGTCAGGATCCTATTCCGCTGGTCCTTGCTGAGACGCTTCTCGATCTTGATGCAGTTCATACCGAGGGTCTCCCTTACATTACTGGTAGTGCTCTCCTATTGCTGGTAGTTCACTCAGCTCTCCTTTTTCTATTTTTCTCTCAATTTTTCTGCTAAGCTTTCCTATTTCTATTTTCTCTCTATTTTCCTGCTCAGCTCTCATTTTTTTATTTTCCTCTCTATTTCCCTCCAACTCTCCCTTTTTTTTTGTTTTTTCTAGGTTTGGCTAATGGAGAAGGTGAAATTGCTAAAGAAACCTGTATTTGACAGCTACAGTGTGAAGTCCTTCATCCACCATTTGGTTAGTCGCCTTTTCTTGACTAAAGCCACTTGGAAGGATTACCTGAGTTCTCTGATCGAGGAGGACATCTCCTAGCTATGCCCTTGACTGAAGATATCGTTCATGATTACTACGACTGTGGGTTACTCGGGGGTTCTGTTGGTCGGCTTGAAGTTGGCCAATTTTTATCATCCATATCGCATTCTTCATCAGTTTGGGTATACTCAGGTCAGACCCGATACTATCGTGAGTCATTTGTACAGTTTTATGCATTGAGCCTCGTTTCTAGGTCAGTACCAGCGGGCCTGGTCTTCGCGACTGAGGATGCCAATCAGTGGAGAGTTTGACAGTAGACTTTTTTAGGATTATGAGGCTTAGCTTGGGACAGAGATAAAGCACAGTGCGGGATATGGAGGAGATGTAAAGAGAAGAAGGACTTGACTCTTCTTCACTATATTTCTATTTTCTATTTTTTATAGCTTTTTAAGATGAGGACTTGTGAGCCTCTCTTGTTTTGGAATTAAAACTGAGTTAATAAAACTTCTTATTGAAAGTTTCTTCACTTTTGTTTGCAGTGATCTTTGAAACTATTCTTTAGATTTTCACTTTTTAATATAACCAATTTATTAGAAAAACTTAAAACAAGCTTTTGCATTGATCCGTTACTTGGAACATGGTTACATAGGAGAGAATTTGAACAAAGGTTTGGGCTAAATTTCTGACAGAAGCTTCCTATGTATCCTGAAAAAAAGGAATTAAGTCATAACATAGTTTGAGCCTCGGGTTACACTCGAGTATTGCCACTCTCATTTGATGGGTTTTCCCCCAATGGTAGAACTTTTTGAGTTGTGCTGATCTGAGTTGATGGGTGTAGAGAAAATATTTTCGTCAAGGTCCATAAGGATAGTAGTGCCTCCTGACATCAAGGTTTTGATGAGATAAGGTCTAGACCAATTAGGCTTAAACTTACCTCTTTGGTTGAAGATTAGAGCTCCAATTTCTTTGAGAATTAAGCGACCTTTCTTCAAATTTCAAGACTTAACCTTCTTATTGAACTCCTAAGCTATTCTTCTTTGATACCCTTTGATGTGAAACAGCACCCTTAGTCTTCTTTCATCAAACATGAGCAGTTCTTTAAATCCGTCTTTCTACCACTCTAACTTGGAGATACTTCCTTTAGCCATTATCCTCAGAGTCAGAATCTCCAATTTTATGGGTAGAACGTCTTCTATTCCATAGACAAATGCATACGGTGTTACTCTAGTAGAAGTCTTAATCCATGTTCGATATCCCCAAAGTACAAATGATAACTTTTTCGTCCAATCCTTACTTCCCCCTATCGTCTTTTATAGAATCTTCTTCACGTTCTTCTTAGCAGCTTCCATAACTCCATTGGATTGAAGTATGTACGGAGAAAACTTCTGACTGGTAATTCGATACTCCTCCAAAAGATCTAAAACTTCTCCTTAGAAATGAGAACCATTGTTAGAAATAATATTGTGCGGAACCCCGTATCAACAGATAAGATTCTCTTTGATGAACTTAGCTACTTGGAAGGTCTTTAGAACAGAGTAGGAGGTAGCTTCGACCCACTTTCTGAAGTAGTTAATTGCCATGAGAATAAACTCATGTCCATTCGATCCCTTGGGTGTGATTTTTCTTATCACGTCGATTTCTTGAACTGAGAACGGCTAAGGTCATATCATGTTATAGAGCTGAGATGGCAGCACATGCACGAGGTTTGTGTGAACTTGGCATTTTGACATCTCCAAACAAACTAGTGATAGTCTGCCTCCATTGTCATCTAGAAATATCCTTAACACAGGATCTTTTTAGCCAGAATCATTCCATTCATGTAAGGTAGGTAAACTCCTCTGTGAACCTCTTTCATCAACTCACACCCCTCTTATGTGCCAATACAAGCTTATTAACTCCTAGATATCATCTCTTGTACAGTCTTTCTCCATAAATCATAAATTGTGAAGCAAGCCTCCGGATTACCCTTTGGTCCTTGTTGCTAACTCGATTAGGATACTCCCTCTTCTCAATGAAATTCCTAATATCGTGATACCAAGGTAGTGTTGGAGGTAAACTATTAATATCATTGATTTTGTAATCGATTTTTTAAAAATAAAAACTGAACAGGCAATCATCAAAATGGGCTCCAAATTAAAACTTTTGACGTCGAACGATCAAAATAAAATCTGTGCCACCACAGTTAATTTTGATAAATACCTTCTAGGTCGATTATCCAACTATGAACTTTTGATTTAGAGTTGAAGCTCTGGTTAGACCTTCTACTGTATTCCTTGATGCGATTCCCGAACGTAGTGTGGGTTATGATTCTTCAAGAACTTGTACTGGCAGAACTTGGTCAACCTTAGTCTTGAAAGATGAGTTATGAATATAGTTCAGCCTACCTGTATATTTATAGGGTTACAGCAGGGACATGTGGAGTAATTATGATATAGACTTCTAGTGTAATAACCTGAACTCAAGATACGAATAAAAAAAAAGAAAGAACATCTCAAAAGAGACGAAATCTCGAACTTAAGTTCGGTAAGAGGAACCGGCCCAACCGTTTAACCTTTTCGAGCCTGAGACCCAGGAAAGAGGGGGAACCCCACAAGCATATATTAAAACCTTAATGTTGAGGATAAGAATTCAAAGTTATAAGTCCAAGTCGTTTAAGACAAGAGTTACGCTCGAAAAATCAAGAAACGAACCAATGTGAAAATATTCGAATTTTCTCCTATAATTAAATAAAAAATTATTTTGATATATATATATACATACATACAAGTGGCCAACAACCTAGGGGAGTGTGCCAAACTTGGTGGCCAAGTTTCCTTAACCTAGGTTAGTGAAAAGCAACCCAAGTTAACTAAACCTAACCATGGTTAGCAAAGCTTTCTACTTGACTTTTCTCTATAAAAAGAACCCAAATCCTCTATTCTTCCCTTGGAAATTTCTTGTATATACATATATATATAGAGAGAGAGAGAAAGAAGAAAAGAGAAAGAAAAAGAAAGAAGAAGAAAGAAGGAGGAGGATCCATAGAGCTTGAAAGCTAAGTCCAAGGTTTTCCATCACCAAGAAACAACTTCTAACAAGGTAAGCAAGGCACTAATACATCTGGTTTTATACATATCAAATTCCTCTTCCATTATTTTGAAACACAAATCAAAGATCAAGAACCGAAAACTAAAAAATAAAGGCATCATGGTTGGTTTCTAGGGCTGTTCGGTATGAATGTTGAAGTTATGAGTTGGTATGGGGTTTTCCATGGGTTCCATAACTACTATAAACTCTAGAACATTGATATATTGAAGTATAACACATGTATACAAAGAAGATGGATCAAAAACTCACATACATGACACTAAGAGGATAGAACCAAAATAGGCCTGAGTTTTGGGCGGTTTGAGCTTTCTACCCTGATCTTTGGAATATCATAACTCAATGTAAAAAACTTCTATAAGCGTGTTATTTATATCCAGACCTAGGTTTTTGTGTTATTTTTCATCCAATATTGGTTTGAACTCATTTGAGTAAGTAGAACTCGAGATATTGCAATTCTACCAAAGTATGTCTATTTTAGACCAGTCAACAAAATAGACCTAAATACCCTAGTTTAAAATGAGATCCGAGTTTTGGCCAGAACATGAAAGTTCTAGAAAACATGTATTTCTAGCTATCCACCACAAATGAGCACAAAATAATGAGTTTTGATAGGTCAAAACCCCTTTGAAACTCTCTGTTGTGTTTCAGCCCTCAAGGGATACTTCTGTCACTTATTGTTGTGTAGCCTAAATCCCCTTTTTTTAGTGATCTATTCCAAAAGTGGTCTACATGAACTTTGTAGCTAACATATTGAAATACGTTTTCTCCAAAAATCAGACCTTGAAGCTTTGGGATGATTCCCCAAAACCATTTCAAACCCTCTGTCCAAAACCAGATCAGCTGAGTTTTGGCAACTAACATAACCTATTTTCTAAAATGGCCAAAAAGTCTAACTTGTTCCAAACAACTATCCTTATTTCTAAACATGAAACTTGTAGGGGACTTGTTGAAATAGAACATAATAAAAAATGGACTCATGTGAACTTGATATGATACCCCAAAACTGAGATCAACAGAGACACTTTCTGACCAATTCTCTGAGCAAGTGCTAAACCATTCTCGTTTTCGTCAAGTTTTCCACCTAGTTGCCTTAGGTTTTGGCCTTGATGTAAAACATAAAGGTTATAGAGAATATTTTAGTCCAAATTGTTACCAAAAATCATTATCCAACTCCAAGTATAAGTACCTCCAAATACTGTGGTACTTTAAAATTTAATAATTGTGAGAGAGTAATAAATGGTTAAATTAACTCCTTAAACAAGTAAAGGATTGGACAACTGCGTAGTACCCCTTAAACCTAAAAAGAAAGTAACCATGGTCCCTAAAATCAGGAAAACATTCAATGGTCAGAATCGTTTTAGTATTTCACGTTCTAAGAGGGGTAGAAGTCCGTGCTGACGGTTAAGTCATGCTTGCTTGCTAGGCATGGAAGTTTTGTTACCCGATGAGCAAGCTAGCTCGTTGACAAAGGCTTGGCTCGTATGCATATAAGATTAGGTGAGATTACTTTTCCATTATCTTGAACTTGAGTTTATGTAAATGATGCATGAAAATGCTTTGAAGCATATGTTTTGAACTATGACTAGTTTGATGATCGCATGAACCTGTTGTTTTAAAAGCCATGATGTTTTTAATTCAAGTGTGCTATCCATGATATTCTGAGCTAGCATGATGCTACTATGAAAATACGATTAATGTTGTGTGATTGTTCCAAAGTGCCAAGTTACAAGTGTTTTTGGCCCTTTATATCCCGTTATAAGGGAGGTTACCCAACTATGGGTTTTTTATTTGTCCCTTTAGGGGAGATTTCCCATTAAGCGGGGGTTTTTTTTCTTAAAGCCTTTTGGGATGAGTCCTAGGTTTTAGCACATACAACTCGTGCTTGGTGGAGAGTAGCTCTCATTCCATCACGTTGCTATTCGTGCATTGCGAATTGAGGTTACGGTACTGTCGAAACTCTCGGTCGTGAGGTTGACGACTACTTGGACATTGTTGGGGTTTGAGTCTAGATTTCAAAAAATGATCATGCATTTTAAATTTGTGGCGGTTAAGCCAGGAACATATTTCTGTTTGCACTACTGAGAAGGTTCTGTATAATCTATGATATTTTCATGTTCAAGCAAATGCATCAGTTTCTATATTTTCGTGAAAAATGTGATGAACTATTTTTAGAAAGAGTTTTCAGTTATCCTTAACTAAGTAACTATCTTTTCTGTTCAGGATAATGCTAAGCGCGCTCTCCTGTAACCTCTGTGGTTGCAAATACCAGGAACGACTAGGAGTTTTGGTCCACCACAGGCATCGTCGAGTACTTTTGGTTCTGGTTTTGGGAATTATTTTGGTTCATTTTTCTTTTGTTTAGTTTTTAGTTTTGGCAGAGCTTCATGTATAAGACCCTGAAGGTTTTTGATGTTTTAGAAGTAATGTATGCCCTTGGGATGGTGAATTCCTAGTGACTCATGTATATCTCTTTTGACATTAAGGTGTTGTGGTTACTTAGAAGTTCTTGTTTGGTCTCTTAATATCTTTATCCATTGTCTTTCTCTTTGGCCGCCGGTTTGCGATGGGATCACATCCTTTTGTTTAGGTTTGATACCTTGCCGGAGCGGGGTGTTACATCTAGTGTAACCTGGATACCTATCCAGTGATTTCTGCAATTATGCAAACCCCTCAATGGTATCTATAATAATGAAAATCTTGTAGTTGTTTTTACAATTTTTATAAACACACTAAATTACAGTTCACACCACTAAATAACTGTAACTGCACTCTAAGCCATAATCTCAATACCAATTTGCATTGAGCTCTTATTATTAAATACTTAACTTATCTCCTCATGTTAAGATTTTCGATACCGGCCAATTAAATTTAATTACTGACAATTTAATTTAATCGACATCTTAAAAATTTCTTAAGCCTTTTCACTTAACTTATTTGATCGTCGGATAATCATCCCCACCTGCAAAGTTTGCCTCGGTCAAAACTTATAAGCTTCCTTAATGGGGTATCGTCAATCTCGAACTTTCAAGACCTGAATTTCGTTAATAATTAATATTTACCATATAATTAATACCGCCATCCAACTCACCGAAAATATAGACCCATATAAGATTGCACCCTCTAATGAATCAAAACAACTAATACTAAACATACGCAAATAATAATTATTTCAAAATTAAGAGTATAAGCACTCTCATAATAACCTTGGGGTGTGATTTAATTTACATAGTCAATATAAAATTAATTACCCCAATGTGTCCCGTTCAATACACGCGAAGTGTACTAGTACAGAGAGTCGAAACAATAGACGACACTATTATCTGTTCCCATAACCAAGACAGGCCTACTAAAACTCTGTGCTACAGTTGTACCGATGATATGTTCATTTCCATCTAAACTATGAACAAATACTAATATTCTATAAGAACCTATAATCTGGTCTTCTGTGTGCAGGCTATACTCTACACACCAAATTAAATACTGTACAGAATAAATGACATCTACGCATAACATTAAAGAAAATGATATTACATACATTGCTCATTAAGATTCACATAAAATAAAAAATTAATTTTATTAAAATAAAATTAAATACTAAAACCAAATAAATTTATGATTTTCAATATACAATCCTAATAATCTCCCACTTATAATTAAAATTATGTTGCCATACATTTGACTCTCATGCCATCTACATGACTATCAAAACTTTTAGTCGGTAAGCTCTTTGTAAATGAATCTACAAGGTTGTCTCCTGATGCAATCTTGATGACTGCCAATTCATTTCTCTGTATAATTTCTCTTATCAAGTGATACTTGCGCTCAATGTGCTTTCCTATTTAGTGGACTCTTGGTTCATTCGAGTTTGCAACCGCTCCGCTACTTTCATAATAAAGTGTAATAGCCGACTGAACTAAAGGGACCACTTCTAGATCCAATAGGAAGTTCTTGAGCCAAACGACCTCCTTGGCTTCTTTAGAAGCTGTCACATACTCGGTCTCCATTATGGAATCAGTAATGCAAAACTGTTTGATACTCCTCTAACTAATAGTTCCACCTCATAAGGTAAACACATATCCTGAGGTAGACTTACGAGAATCTTTGTCTGACTAGAAATCTGAGTCTATGTACCCTAAAGGTACTAAACTGTCTGCCTGGTAAATCAATATATAATTTTTAGTCATTTTCAGGTACTTGATTATATTTTTCACCGCAGTCCAATGCTCTTACCCCTGGGTTAGACTGATATCTACTAACTATGCTAACGGCAAAATAGATATCGGGTCTAGTACAAAGCATAGCATATGTTAGGCTTTCTACTGCTAAAGAATATCTCATCATCTATCTTAGGACACTGATTATTGGATAGAGTGATTCATGCCTGAAAGGAGAAACCCTTTATTAAAATCCTGCATGTTAAAATGAACAAGGATATCATCGATATACATTGCTTGTGATAAGCCTAACATCTTTTATTTTCGATCTCGCACAAGCTTGATCCTTAGGATGTGACTGGCTTCACCTAAGTCCTTCACATCAAATTATCCAGATAGCCATACTTTTATCGTATATAATGCCCCACATCATTTTCGATGAACAAGATATCATCTACATAAAGTATTAGAAAGACCACCACGCTTCCATCACGCTTCTTATACACACAAGACTCATCTAGACTCCAATCAAAATCATAAGACTTTATGGCTTGATCAAACTGGGTATTCTAAGATCTTGATTCCTGCTTAAATCCATAAATGGATCACTTAAGCTTGCACAACATGTGCTCCTGGCCCTTTTCTATAAAACCGTCTAGTTGTACCATATAGATACACTTGTCAAAACTTTCGTTAAGGAAAGCCGTCTTGACATCTATTTGCTAAATTTCGTAATCGAAGTGAGCAGCAATGGATAAGAGAATCCGGATAGAGTTAAGCATGGCTACCAGCGAAAAGATTTCCTCATAATCGATCCCTTCTTTTTGAGTGAACCCTTTTGTAACAAACCTAGCTTTGAAGGTTTCAACCTTTCCGTCTGCTCTTCTCTTTCTCTTGTAGATCAACTTGCATCCAATGCGTTTTATCCCTTTAGATGGTTCTACAAGTTTCCTAACCTAATTAGAATACATAGATTCCATCTCTGAATTCGTAGTCTTTTACCAAAGATCTGCATAATTCTCCTAAAGTGCTTCATTGTAGTTATATGGTTCGGTATCAAATGCTATAAAGATCTTGTAAAAAGACTCTCCCAAGAACATATACCGATCTGGTTAAAGAACAACCCTCCCACTATGACGAGGCATTACCTGTGTCTGTGTACTAGCAGTAACACGTTGTACAGAATCAAACCCTCGTGCTCCAACACCCTGTTCATGATTTGCACTTGTCTCGATAATCCTCCCACTACGACGAGATAATGGGATATCAGTAACTTGTGGTTCCTCTTCCATTCCACTGGTATTTTCTCTCATTTCTTCCATAATAATTTTACTATTGGGCCTGTGGTCCATTTATAATCCTCCTCTAAGAATCGAAAATTAGTGCTAACAATGACCTTATAATCCTTAAGATTATAAAATAGACCAACCTTCGTTCCCTTGGGATACCTAATAAAGAAATAAACTTTTATCCTCAGTTCTAACTTACCCGCATTCCTTTTCAGCACATGTGTTGGACACCCCCAAATCTGAATATGTCTCAGACTAGACTTACGTTAGGTTCACAATTCTGTGGGAGTAGAAGGTACTGACTTATAATGTACTAAGTTTAGAATGTAAGCCGTTGTCTCTAATGTGAGTCCCAAAAATAAATTGGGTAATCCTGAATGACTCATCATAGACCTTACCATATTCGTAAGAGTCATATTTTTTCTTTCTGCTACACCATTTTGCTTGGAGTGCTATGTGCAGTCAACTGGGATGTAATCCCCTCTGACGACTGGTATTCGCTAAACTCTCCAAAGAGATACTCCTCACCACAATCGAATCGTAGTGATTTGATACTTTTACCTAGATATTTCTCTACCTTCGCTTTGAATTCTTTGAATTTCTCAAAGTATTCAGACATATAGTGCATCGGATAAATGTATCAATACCTTGAGTAGTGATCAATAAAACGGATGATGTACTCAAAACTACTTTTAGCCCAGATTGTCATATCACCACATACATCAGAATGAACCAGTTCTAATGGTCATTTAGGTCTATAGCCTTTGGCAGAAAAGGGCCTTCTAGTCATCTTATCCATTAAGCAGAATTCACAGACTGGAAGTGCATCTACTTCTAATGAACTCAAAGGTCCATCTTCTTTCAGTCTATAAATCATTTTTAGATTAATATAACCAAAGTATAAGTGCCAAAGAAATATTTGATTCATTAAAGAAAGAAACTTTCTCTTATATGGTAAATTAGATGTATTATTCAATTTAGTTAGTTACAGTGTAGAAGAGATAGGAGATAATATACAAATCATCCACCAATGTACCAGAACAAAAATAAATATTTATTTTTCTTAACAACCACAAAGTTATTAAAATGAACAAAATATTTATCCTTTATTAAACTAAAACCGAAATAAAATTTTTTCTAATTGATGGTACATAAAGATAATCTTTTAGAAATAAAATCCTATCTCTACTAAAATTGAGAGTGGCATATCCTACTACAACTGTGCCACCCTTGTATTATTGCCCATATGTAGGTATATTTTTTCATCATTGAGTTGCCTGGTTTCTTGGAACCCATCCAAAGAATTACTGACATGATTAGTTGCTCCCATATCTGCACACCAGGTACTAGTAGATAACACCATTAAACATGTTTCAACCACCAGTGAACAGAAATTACCTGGTTTGTTTTGCTTACTGAGAAAAATCGAACACTGCTTTTTTCAATACCCAAACTGGTTACAGTGATAGCACTTGTCTCTAGTCTTCGTCATACCAACTTTTGGTCTCTTAACTACTTTTGGATATGTGCCTCATTGTTTCTATAATTTTTTCTTCTTTTTGCCTTTCGACTTAGAAAAAAACCTTTTTTTTAGCTATATACACAGAACTTGGCTTCCTAAGAACACCCTCGGCTGCTTGAAGTTTTTTAAGAAGTTCTGCCAATAAAAAGCTGAGCTTATTCATGGTATAGTTTAGGCAGAAATGCTTTTAGCTATCAAGCAATGACTGGAGTATAATATCGATCTGGGTTTTTTCGTCAATTTCAGCTCCTAAGATCTCCAATTCATTCAGAAGACTGATCATCTTCAGAACATGATCCCTAACTGGGGTACCTTTAGCCATGTTTGAAGTTCATAATCATGTCATAGGCACTAGACATAGACTGATCCTGATACTGCAAAATATTTAATATGGAAGCCAAAATGTAACAGCGAGCCATCTGATCTGCTTTTTGCCACTTCTGATGGGCTTAGGTTTCCTGTTCGGTTGCCCCCTCATCAAGTACTGGTGGATAAATCTTAGTTAATACAAATATATAGTCCTCAGTAGTTAAGACAATGTCCAAATTCCTTTTTTAGTCTACGTAGTTTAGTCTAGTTTGTTTGTTTTATTTGAGTATAGACGCGAGAGGATTGAAACCATTTTATTCCCGAAAATCACATAATTAAAAATAACTGATAATTATGACGAGCAAAATTTTGAATTTATTTTAATTTGGTTTTCTCTACCATTTAAAAAAAAATTGTCAACAGTCTGGTTTCTTGTGAATAGCGTGCCTCGATGGAAAGACATTTACTATCCATCATTTGTCTAGATAGGCTAATTCTTTTTAGTTTTACTATCTAAGTAACTGACCCTATCAAGTAAAATTAAATAACTGACATAGTTTTGATATAGTAAATAATAGCATTGACTCAGATGGAGAGAATACTCATTATTTACAGCTAAGTGCTAACCACCATCTAATCCTAAATCAATCGCTTCGCAATAAATACTTCAGATAGAGAAGTGATCCACACTAACAATTATTCAGAATTATTCCTAAAAGAGGTTTGTACCGGTGATAACACAATTAATCTGTCCAATTGGGAGGAAGGTCTTACTACAAACACACAGAATTAATTAAATCGCCTACAAACTGATAATATATACTGTAGGATTTATCTGTAAATAAATTTTATCTCCTACTTAGATTTTTAATTTTAGGGTTATAAAAATTCGTTTAATTAAAATAAATTTATTAATTTCAAAAATCACACGATCTGAAAGAATCCAAAGCATTTTTCTGTGTACACAATTTCAAAGATTGCTAACTATTTTTTCGTGTTTTAATGCGTAACAAATAAAATTCGATGAATTGGTAATTTTTTCCTTTATCTTTTCAGCAAAGGTAATGATTAAAGGCATTTAATTATTTTATTTTATATTATATATTTTTTAAAAATAATAATTTATTGGATAAATTACACTGACCTCCCTTGAGGTTCACGAAAACATCAACTACCTCCCATGTGATTTCTGAAAGGTTACTAACTTCCTATCGGATTTAGTTTTTGTATCAAATTAGTTCAACCATTAAATTTTCGTTACTACTTGACATAAACCACCAAAATCCACCGCCCCGTCGGCCACCGCCGACCTCCACCGCCGGTGACCCCAACACTACCCTCATCATCGCCGACTTCCAGCCACCCCGTCCCCCTCTCTCTTTTGGTCTGTCTCTCTACATCTCTTTCTTCTCTCTTTATCATCTCTCTTTTTGTCAATATATCTATATATACCTTCCCCTCTCCCACTATATCGACACCACCACCGCTGCCACCGCTACCAGCGACGCTAGTGTCGGCGTCATCTCTCTTTCTCGATCTCTCTATCTCTCTATCATCTCTCTCCCTCTCTCTCGATCACCGCCCAGGCACTGCACAACCCCCAGACGTCTCTACTCCACCCCGTCGACCACCTCCGACGCCATTGTCGCAGTCATCCACGCCGGCGTTGACCTCGTCGGTGGTCGGTGGCGATGGTAGTGGTGTCGGTACAGTGGGAGAGGGGGAGGATATATATATATATATATATATATTAACAGAAAGAGAAGAAAGAGATGCAGTGAGAAACCAAAAGAGAGAGAGGGACGGGGTGGCTGGAGGTCGACGGCGATGAGGGCAGCGTCGGGGTCGCCGACGGTGGAGGTTGGCGTGGAGGGATGGGGTGGCAGAAGGTCGGAGGTGGCCGACGGGGTGGCGGGTTTTGGTGGTTTTCGTTAAGTAGTAATAGAAATTTAACGGTTGGACTAATTTGATGCAAAAACTAAACCCGGTGGGTGATTAGTGATATTTCAGAAATCACATGAGAGGTGGTTGATGTTTTCGTGAACCTTAAGGGAGGTCAGTGTAATTTACCCTAATTTATTTAGATTATACATTTTTAATTTAATTAATTCAAAATTTGAAATTAGTTTTCACATTTTTTAAAGATATTCTACTTAATAAAAAATTATCTTAAACGTGATATTTTGTAAAAAATAAAATATCTAAATTTTTTTTTTAATTAAAAAAAATTTAATTTAATTTTTCTTTTAAAAAAATTTCATTAAAATTAAAATTTTTGAATTAATTAAATTAATAGGAATATATAAAACAGATATACATTATCAATGCAATTTAAAAGAATATAAATGTAAGATATGTATATATCCCAGTTTTATGATCAAATAGAAATTCTGATGAGTTTCAGTTTTTTGTTCAAAAATAACTTGCAAGATTTCGATCTTTATCTATATCAACTTTCGACATCCAGATTGCCTCAGGATTTCTTGATATATAGTGTTATACATATATAACACTTCCAAGCTTTGAACATATCAGAAATCAGGAGCCAAAACAACCAAAACACCAGCAACCACCCCCGGACCACTAGCGCCGTTGGCGCCGCCAACTTCAGGCAGCTTTTGCTGCCACTCCCGAGCTCCGTTTTTGATGTTATTTTTTTCTAAAAAATAGCTCTTGAAAATACAATTTTTTTTTCAAAAAATAAAAATGAAAATAGCCCAAAAACAGCCATCGAAAAGCCTCGAAGAAGATGCCGCCGCTCCCTGCGCCGCCGCTACTGCCATGTTGCTGCCCGTTTGGGCTTTTTCTGTGGTGGTTTTGATTTCTATTTTTTTTAAAAATAGCACTGATATCCAACAATATGTTGCTTCAAATAACACTTGTAAAACTTTCCCAAACAAGCCTAAAAAACAACCTTGAAAGGCTACTGCTACCACCGCTCATGGCCATTACCTGTTTAGTTTTATTCGCCGCTTTTAGCTGCTATTTTTTTCCATATTTTGGGACTATTTTCTAGCAGTATTTTACTGCTATTTTATGCCTAAAAATTTGCTCAAAATTTGTCTAAAAAATATCACAAAAAACCATCGAAAAATTACCTCGAATCGCCGCTGGTGGTGCCACCGGTGGGCTATTTTTTGTGCTAATTTTTTTTAGTATTTTTGGGACATATTTTAATACTGTTTTTAAGCCTAAAAACTGTAAAAAAAAAAAACTATTGGAAAACTTGTTAAAAAATCATAGAAAAACCACAGCAAACTGTGGCCCGTATATCCCGAAACCTCCGTCGGTGTCGCCGCCTGTTCTTCGTGTTCTTCAAACCTTTAAACATGTTCTTATTTTTTTTTCTAATAAATTAGAAATTTTTTTTAAGAACATATAATTTTCACATCGAAACCTATGTCTCGTTAAGCCTCATAATCGATTTAAAAAAATTAAACTATCACGATCAACGCTCGTAATTAAAAATTAATTAAATCATCATCCAAATTATTCAATCAAACATGAATATAACGATGATCATAAAATTGGGATTAGAATGCCAGCAAAAGAAAGTTAGCACAGTTCTAAATCTAACCGGCCCCTCGATAAATCGTAAACAAAAATTAAAACGGCTCTGATACCAATTGTTGGAGGCAAACTGCCAAGATTATTGATTTTGTAAGTGATCTTTCAAAAATAAAAACTGGCTGAACAATTACTAAAACAAGCTCCAAATTAAAATTTTTAATGTCGAATGATCAAAATAAAACCCGTGCCTCCACAGTTAATTGAGATGAATACCTTTTTGGTCGATTCTCCAACTACAAACTTTTGATTCCGAGTTGAAGCTCCGGCCAGACTTTCTACTGTATTTCCTAATGCGATTCCCAAACGTAGTGTGGGCTACAATCCTTCGAGAACTTGTACCGACAGAACCTGGCCAACCTTATTCTTGAAAGACGAGTTATGAATATGGTTTAGCCTACCCTCATATTTATAGGGCTACAACTGGAACATGTGGAGTAATTATGATATAGACTTTTAGTGTAACCCAGATACCTATCCAGCGGTTTCTGTAATTATGCAAACCTCTCAGCAGTATTTGTAATTATGAAAACTTTATAGCACAGTGTCTATAATTTTATAAAATACTAAATTATAGTTCACACCACTAAAGAACTGTAACTTCACTCTAAGCAAAAATCTCAAAACTAACTTGCATTGAGCTCCTGTTATTAAATGCTTAACTCATCTCCCCACGTTAAGATTTTCGATACTCGCCAATTAAATTTAATTATTGATAATTTAATTTAATCGGCATCATAAAATTTTTTTAAGCCCTTTTGCTTAACTTATTTGACCCTAAATTATCAAATTTACCTGAAGGGTTTGTCCTGGTCAAAACTTATAAACTTATTTAATAGAGTATCGTCAATCTTGAACTTTTGAGATGTGAAGTTCGTCAATAATTAATATTTACCATATAATTAATACTGCTATTCAACTCACTGGGAATATAGACCCATATAAGATCACACCCTCTAATGAATCAAAACAACGAATATTAAATATATGCAAATAATAATTATTTCAGGATTAAGAGCATAAGTACTCTCATAATAGCCTTGAGATTTGAATTAATTTATATAGTCAGTATAAAATTAATTACCTCAATGTGTTACGTTCAAAACACACAAAGTATACTGTACAGAAAGTCGAAACAATAGACGACACTATTATCTATTTCTCATAACTAAGACAGGCCTACTAAAACTCTATGTTACAGTCATATTGATGGTATATCCATTTCTATCTAAACTGTGAATAAATACTTATATTCTATAAGAACCTATAATCTGGTCTTCTGTATGCAAGTCATACTCTACACACCAGATTAAATACTGTAAAAAATAAAGAACGTCTATACATAACATTAAAGAAATGATATTCTATACATTGCTCATTAAGATTATCATAAAATAAAAAATTAATTTTATTAAAATAAAAATAAATACTAAAACTAAATAAATCTATGGTTTTTAGTATACAACCTTAACAGGTAGTCCATTATCGACTTCTTAGATAGCAAAAATATCAATAATTGTAGGTGCATCTCTTTGCTGAATTTTCAAGGGTTTCATCCTTACCCGGGGAGGTATTTCTATCATCGATGCTAACGTAGCCAACGCGTTAACGAACTTATTATGTAATCTCGAGACATGGGTGAACACCATAGTTTCGAAACAAGGGATCATCACTTCGAGCTCCCAGTGATACTGGATCAACCTCTCTTCTTTAACCTTCTATTCTCCTTTCGCTTAGGAGACGACCAAAGCTGAGTCCCCTATAACTTTCAACTTCCTTTCTCCTAGTTCTAAGGTTGTTTCCAATTCGGCTAAGCAAGCTTCGTACTCGGCTTGGTTGTTAGTAACCTCAAAAGTCAACTTAAAAGCCAAAGAGATATGGAAATCATCGGGAGTGATAAGGAATATCCCTATCCCGTAGCCGTATTGGTTTGTGGCTCCGTCGAAATAGAGGGTACACAGATCCTACTCAATTTTTAACACTTGTTCTTCAAAAAATTCGAACTCCTCTTCTTCTCCTTCAATAGGATGGTTGGCCAAAAATTCTACAACAGCTCTCCCTTTCATGGATTTCCTTGTGATATATCACAAGTCGAATTTAGCTAACATGAGAAACCAATGAGCTAACTTTTCTATTAATACTGGCTTCTCGAAGTGATATTTCAGTGGGTCCATTCTTGAGATTAAAACAACTCAGTACGCTAGCAAGTAGTAACGTAACTTCTGTTAGGGTTGGTATACTAAAAATCATATTTTTAGTATTTAATTTTATTTTTTAATAAAATTAATTTTTTATTTTATGAGAATCTTATGAGTAATATATGTGTATCATTTCTTCAATGTTACGCATGAATGTCCGATATTCTGTATAGTATTTAATCTGGTGTATAGAGTACGGGTTACACAAAGAAGATCAGATTTTAGGTTCTTGTAGAATATAAGTTTTATGTTCACAATTAAGATGAAAATGGACATACCATTGGTACGACTGTAGCATAGAGTTTTAATAAGCCTGTCTTAGTTACGGGGAACAAATAATAGCGTCGTCTATTATTTTGACTCTTTGTGCTAGTATACTTTGTGTGTATTGAATGTGATATTTGGAGTAATTAAATTTATGCTGACTATATAAATTAGTTAACACCCAAAGGTTATTATGAATAGTGATTATCCTCTTAATCCTAAAATAATTATTGATTTGCATATATTTAATATTCGTTATTTTGATTCATTAAAGAATGCGATCTTATATGGGTCTATATATTCCCGGTGAGTTAGATAGCGGTATTATTTATATAAAAAATATTAATTATTGACAGAATTCACGTTCTGAAATATCAGAATTGACGATATCCCCTTAAGAAAGTTTATAAGTTTTGACCGGGCCAAACCCTGTAGGTAGATTTGATTATTCGGCGTCAAATAAGTTAAGCAGAAGGACTTAAGGAGTATTAAGATGCTGATTAAATTAAATTATCAGTAATTAAATTTAATTGACGGGTATTGAGAATCTTAACGTGGGGAGAAATGGTAAACATTTAATAACAAGAGCTCAATGCAAGAAAGTCTTGAGATTATGGGTCAGAGTGCAATTATAGTTCTTTAGTGGTGTGAACTGTAATTTAGTATTTTATGAAAATTACAGAAACCACTGGTAGGTATCTGTGTTACACTGGAAGTCTTACTCATAATTACTTCTAGGTCCCTGCCGTAGCCTTATATATATGTGGGTAGGCTGAACCAGTTTTATTTCATATGTCATATTTTGTCTCTCAAGACTAAAGATATCTGGGTTATGCCTGTATGAGTTCTCAATAGTCCGTGGCCCACACTACGTTCGAGAATTACGTAAGAGAATACAGTAGAAGATCTGACAGGAGCTTCAACTCAGAATTAAATCGTAGTTGAAGAATCAATCGACAAAAGGTATTTTTCTAAATTAACTTTGGTTGCACGGGTTTTATTTTGATCGTTCAACGTCAAAAGTTTTATCAGGAGCCCATTTTGGCGTTTTACCATCCAGTTAATTTTTTACTGAAAATCGTTTACAAAAACAATGATCTTGACAGTTTTGCCTCCAACAACTTCCTGGATGCCCAAACTAGTGCCCAACAGGTCTTCTCTAAAGGTGTATACCGACGTTCATAATATGTCATCTTCTTGCTTAAATAATAGATAGCTCTTTCTACCTTGGCTTCGTCTTCTTTTGCAAGCATACTCCCCATTGCTAAATCAGTTACTAATAGGTACAGTATTAGAGGATTGCTGGGTTCTGGTGGTGACAGGATCGGAGGGCTTTACAGGTACTGTCGTATAGCATTGAAAGCATCTTGACACTACTAATCCCACAAAAACTTAGTTCCCTTATTCAATAGTCAAAATAGAGGTTCGTAGGTAGTAGTTAACTTGGCGATGAACCGACTGATAAATTAAACCTTTCCTAAGAAGCTCCTTACGTCTTTCTCAGTTCTCGAGGAAGGCATTTCAAGGATGGCTTTGATCTTTGACAGATCCACTTCTATGCCTTGCTGCGTGATCATAAACCCGAGCATCTTCCCTCTTATAACTCCAAAAGCACATTCTTACGGATTTAAGCACATTCCATACTTTCTTATTTGCTCGAAGAATTTCTTTAATGCGATGATGTACCGTTCTTTGGTCTTAGATTTCACAATCATGTCGTCCACATATACCTCTACTTTTTTGTGTATTATGTCGTGTAACAACGTGGTTGCAACCCTTTGGTAGGTAGCTCCCCCGTTCTTAAGTCCAAACGGCATGACTCTATAACAATAGGTGCCCTAAGATGTTGTGAAGGTAGTCTTTTCTCGGTCTTCCACCACTATCAAAATCTAATTGTACCATAAAAATCCATCCACAAAGGATAAAAGCGCATATTTTTGCGATTTTATCTACCAACACATCTATGTGAGGGGGAGGGAAATCATCCTTAGGACTAGCTTTGTTAATATCTTTGAAGTCGACACATACTCGGATCCTTCCTTGTTTCTTTGGCACCAAGACGATATTGGCAACCCATTTTGGATACTATGTAACCATAAAAAAATCCATTGTCTATCTGCTTGGTAACCTCTTCCTTGATCTTGAGCACCCAATCTGATTTGATCATTCTAAGCTTCTTTTTAACGGGTTTGGCATCAGGGTAAAGGGGGATTTGGTGCTGCACGATGCTGAGATGTATGCCAAGTATATCTTTGTAGAGCCATGCAAAAACATCTTTAAATTCTTTTAATGAAAGAATTAATTGTTCATGTTCTTCCAAAGACAGTGTAGAACCGACCTGAACTAGTTGTGAATCTTTTTTATTATTGAGATTTAGTAAAACAGTTTCTTCAATTACAGGCTTAACCTGCATTTTTTCTTCCTTTTCAATTAAATGCTTTAACTCTTGGGGGATATCCTCTTCGAATTTTTTAAAATTTTTAGAATCAATGCAAAATATTTGAGACACTGCAAAGTAAGCAGAATCTAATTTCATTTCATTGATTTTAAATGGAGTTACATCCTAAGACTCAAAGTGAAAAGGGCCCAAGATGCCAACAGATGCAATCCCAACAGACTTACCGTTACAAACATTGTTAACAGACTCGAAGAAAATAGATTCAATAGACTCGGTCTTCAACCCACTTGTTACATCATGCATAAGAAAAGACTAAAAAACTAACTCTTTTTCATTTTAATAGCATCCATGATACGTGTGGTGTAATTCGAAGGAGTATCAGCTTCCATCATCAGCACATCCTTATCTTTCTGGTTACCAATACGCACTCGGGTCATCTCTTCTTTTAAGAAAGAACCCAAATCTCCTTCCTTGCAATGGACTACACAGTTTGTTGGCACTTTTTCAGTGAATTCCATCTACCATACTTTTGCTTCTTCACTGTCAGAAAACTGGTAACCGAAAAAGATTTTCAACCTTGGCAACTTCTGTTTAGTCTTCTTCTTTATCCACGGTTTAGGGTACCCGTAGTAGGGGAAGTCATCCCCTTCCTTGATAAAACGTACACTGAACATGGGTTCGTACTTTCCCATACTCAGTTCTTTCTCATATAGCTTGTACCTTAGTCCGTATCCATGACGATTGTGGTTCATGGGGATTGGTTCTAAAATCCCTTGCAATGCTTACCTAGTCTTATTCCTAGAAAGTAGGACATTGTCTTCATCATAACCAAGACTTTGGGGTTCACATAGTTTTCTTCTTCATTCATCAAAACTTGCACAACCTTGGTCTCGTCGAAGTCGAATCCATTTAGAAGGAGTTATTTCTCCCCATATTAGATCTCGAGGAGTGGGGTAGTGTCACTAAGCAGGTTTGGTAAGCTAGTTTCACCCGGTATGGTAATAGTTACTCCTTCATTGATTAGCTTTACTTTTTGGTGTAGGGTCGACCGAACTACTCTAATGTTAGATCATGTAGCCACGGTCTACCCAATAATAGATTAAACGAGGCTGGCACATCGAGAAAGTAAAACTCTACTTTCCTATCCAGTGTTCTCACTATCACAGCAAAAGTTACTAGGCCAAACACATCTCTTCTTGTATTATCATATGCCCGTACTCTTTTTGCGCACTCAATTTGAAGACTTACGTCTTTAGTCCCAAATAGTAACCAGTTCATAGTAGACACACATTGAGAGTGTAACCATTATTAACTAAGGCAATTGGCACCCACTTCCCCAAATATTAAACGGTTAGATGTAACGGCTTGTGTGATGTCTCCTCGGTAAGAAAGTCCTTGTCATTGAAAGCGATAACATTGAACTGCTTCTCATGTATCAACATTCCAACCAACTGGTCAAGAGAGACGTTGATCGGAATGTCCACACTATTGAGAGCCTTCAAAATGGCCTGTCGGTGCTTATGAGATGCCACACGTAGTCCCCAAATGCTCACATTTGCTTGCATCTTCTTGAGTTGCTTCAAAACTATGTCATCCTCTTCGCTATTCTGCTTCTCTACTTGCTTTCTTGGTTACTCTATGATCCTACTCGGCTACCCCTTCTCTAGCTATGCGGGCTTAAAGTGCCTCCCGCTTCTTGTCAGATGTTCAACTTGCTCCTCAGGTTCCCACAAACCCGAACTGGTCGGTCACTTCTCGAATTTCAACCACCAGGGTATGTCTTTCCTTGGAAAGTTCAGAAGTCGTCTTTGCTTGTCTTTCCTTGATTGTCTTCTTTACTAATTCCTTCGAGTCCCCAAAGATCCTCTTTGATTCCCATTACATTTTGTACAAACTAATGGGATTCTTTACTAATATCATTCTCTAATTCGTAGAGTTATGGTAGTGATACCTCATCAAACAGATCCTCGTAGTCATATGGCAAGGGAGGGACCCAAGGTTCCCACAGGCCCCCATGGTCGTATGGTTCCTCAATAATTAGGTACCATTCTGGCACATCTTCTCTTTCATCATACTTTACATTCACGAGTTCTTGCTCTATTTCTTTCAATTTTCACAGATCGTTCTTTTTCTGGTACATGATTTCCTCTACGTCGAGAGAGTATAAAGACGGCCCTTCGGGTAGAGGAGTTCTTAGTTTTGGTTCTTGAAGAGAAACGATGTACATAGAGGGATCGAACACAGAACTTGCAATTTCCAACTGGTTCGCCTAGGGTGAGTTCTTCTCTTTTTTCTCGGTCTCCTTGCTGATCAAAAAATTCTCTTCCTACCTACTCTTATTATCAACTTTCTTTCCTTTTGAAGATTCTCCTATTTTTTATGCTGCTTTCTTTATTTCTTCAACTCTAAAACTCAGCTCGGCTTCTCTGTACCAGGCTGCCCCTCTGTGCCATGCTATATCATCACTTAGACGGTCTAAACATGCTATTTGATGTCAATCCTAGCTTTCTCTAACTCATTTCACACCTCAAGGCGCGCCAAATCCTCCCATAAATGTCTGATTTCTTCATCTTTTTCATCAATACCATCCAAAAAGGGAGGATCTTCCTCCTCGTGGACGATAAAGATAAAATTTTTTTCAAAGCCATCGTCTATCTGATCCTGAATAAGGTCATCGAGCAACAATACCTCTTAATTGGATGGCAAAACTGTAATTGGCTTTTATTCTGTTGAGGAGACTATGAATTTTATGGGATATAAACTTTTTGACCCTTCTTCGACGGCGTTCACATTCTGCTGAATCGCATGATTTAGCAGAGGATTGGCTGTCACATTCGGTTTTTAAATGGCAATGGGTGAAGGAATCACCTTGTTTTCTATCAAATCTTGGAACTCATGCCTGTGCCTCATGCAGTTGTTGGTTAAATGACCATGCCCCTCATGGAAGGCACAGTACTAGGTTAGATTGTATCTAGGTAGAAAAGGATTCAGATGCGGGGTTAGCTCCAAAGGCTTTAGAAAACCCCTCTCAATCAGGTGGCTTAAAATATAAGACAAGGGTACAATGAGTTGGGTGAAAGTTCTTTTTTAGTTGCGGAGTAGATTTTGGGTAGCCGGCTGGGTAGGTGGATTAGCTTGGTTCGAATTGGGATTCAGCATGTTCACTTCATAGCTTCGATTCATAGCATTAGTGGCATTGTTTTGGTTATTGGCATACAGCTTCCAAACTACTCTTTGCCTTGATTCTCCCTTCTCAATATCCCCAGACTACAGCGCATCCTCTATTTGTACCCCAGGATGGAAAATTTGTTTAAATGTCATTGGCGGCTGTGTTATCAGATATTTACAAAATTGTGGCTGTAAATTCTTCATCACCATCCTCACTTGTTCCTTCTCAATGGGTCAATTTGTCATTTTAGTTGCTTTGGCTCTCCATCGGGTTCGAAACTCGATGAAAAACTCCTTGGCCTCTTGTCGGGTAGTCTCAAGTTCCCGAGTGGTAACGTCAAGCAAGATATTATAGTTATACTGGTTGACAAATGCAGTAGCCATATTCTCCTAAGTCCTCGTCTTTGTAGCATCCAGAGATAGAAATCACTTCTGAGCAGCTCCTAACAAAGATCGTAGAAAGAGCTGAGCCTTCAACTAATCACTGATCACTGATCCCCATCAGTGACAGGGTTCCCACGTACATCCTCAGATGAATCCTCAGGTCTCCCGTTCCATTAAACTTTACCATGTTGGGTAGCTTCAACTTCTCGAGAAGCTTAACATTAGGGAATAGACAGAATCCCTCCACATTCAACATGTAATCCTCAACCCCTCGAGCTTTTCTCATAATTTTTTCTAGTTTGTCGACCTTTTCAGACAAGATTGACACTTTCGTAGTAAGGATTTTTGAGATTCCTAGCCAGACAGGCTACGCAGCTACTTGTTGGGCTCCGTCGGTTCTCACATTTTCATCCCAAAGGTTGTCTTTTACTCTGTCCTCTTGGCCGTTTAGGAGAACTTCATTAGGGTCTACAACCTGAGTTTGTAAAGCCTGGATCTGTGCCTAACATTGTGTCTGAATCCTAACCTAATTGGCCACAGCAGTTGTGGCATTAGAATTTGGGGGTTAAAAATACAGAAATTCAATGATATTTTGAAAAATATTTTAAACACCTTGAAAATCAAAATTTGAAAATCGCTTTTGTTGAAAATAGAGTTGTCACTTAGTTTTTGAGAAAAATTAAGAAAAATAAAATTGGCTACTGATCTTGAAAATGTTAACCAGAGAAAAAGGGTTCGGGGGCTATGGTACGAATCGGGGAAGGTGTTAGGCGCCCCGTTCGCCCAACCGTAAGGTTGGCCTTGACTAATCGTCATTGGTTCTTTAATATAATTTATCAAATGCATACAAATAAAAAAAATTTGGGTGAAGAGAGAACATCCAAAATTAAGTATAGAAAAATACATAAAATATGTACATAACACTCCAAAATAAATAAGTGTCAAAAAAATCATAAATCCTATAATATGCAATTTCTATCTAAAGGATACGTGAAGCATACCCACATGCAATTTCATAAAAATTAATTAAATTAGCATGGTTTAAATGAATAGACTAAAGATGTTAAAATAACCTAAACATGATTTGCTACAAAATGAATTGAACTACTCTAAACATGCATTTAAAGAAAATAACCAAAACATGCATAACATTCATTTAGAAAGAAAAATATGAACATGATAAGTACTAAAAATAAAAGATGCACAAAAATTCTATGTTTCAAAAGAAAAAAAGCCTACTAACAAAAATAAGTGTGTTTTAACAAAAGAGGGTTTAAAAATTTGAAGAAAATAAGAGAAAAATCTATAAAAAAAAATTTATACTAAGAATAAGAAAATTAAAAAATATTTATTGAACTAATGAGAAGGAAAGTTAACTATTTAAATTTTAAAAGGGATAAAAGAAAATAAGGAGAAAAGAAAACAAAAGGAAAGAAAATTATATTAAAAGAATGAGAATTAGATTAAAAGACTTTTTATGATTTTTAGGATTAATGAAAAGAAAAAGGAGGATGAAATAAAGTTATAAGTAAATAAAGCTAGAAAAAGAAAATAAAGAAGGAGCTTTATAGGAAAAATAAATGCTGACGTTAAAGGAAAGAAAACATTAATAAAGAGAAAAATAAATTAGCATTAAGAGAAAAGAAAAAAAATTGGACATTATAAAGAAATTTAAAACTAATAATGAGAAGAAAATGTTAAAGAAAGAAATTATACTAATATAAAAGAGAAAGAAAAGAAAAGAAAAAATAAATGTTAGTAAATGAGTATTAAACTAATATTATAAGAAAAGAAAAGAAAAAGAAAGAAAATGGTACATTAAAAAAAAATCAAAGCTACATTACAAGGAAAAGAAAAGAAAAAGAAATAAAATACTAAAAAAGAAAATTACACTACTATTAAAAAAAGAGAGAAAGAAAAATGAAAAACAAAGACTAATGAAGGAAGATTGAATATTAAAGAGAGAAAAATAAATGTTAGGAAATTAAACTAATGCTAGTAAGAAAAATTATAAAAAAAAAATGAGACAATAGAATAGACTAGTAAATAATATTAAACTAGCACTAGAAAAATGAAAGAAACCAAAGCGTAATTATTTAATTGTCAAATATGAATATAGTATTGGCAGCTATATTCATATGTGTGTAACTGTATTATGGTAATAATTAACAACATTAATTAGTTGTAATTGTCAAAGCATGTTATCACTATTTTAATGATTTAATGAAAGAAAGAAAATAACAAATGTGAGAAAATTAGTTAACTAAACAATTAAAGAAAATAATCGAATTACAAGAAGTAAATAAGATTGACTATGTAAATAAAAAGAAAAAATGTGAATTGAAATTAAAAATTAACCCGATCACTCCAAGAGAGAGGAAGTGGAGTTTAGAAAGATCGGGGATCTAAGCAAGATACTTAGATTGCTAGAGAATCCTCAAATTGGGAATGTGCTTCAACGATTCAATCATCGGGTGATGATCCAAGCTAGGGTTTGGAACTATCGGAGGCTCGAATCTCGGTATCTCGGTATCTCGGCAGGGCATCGGCGTCGGGGCTCGAAATTGCTCGGTATATCGGCAGAGTCTCTCTCACTCAAAATTCATACTGAAAACGTATGCCGGGTACGGTATTTATAGAATTCTTCAACCAATGAGGTGTTGCCACGTTTTGGGATACGTCAGGCCATTTGGAGTTGGCGGCCGCCACAATACAAGTTGGAAGCTGCTAGATTGGAGAAGGTTCCACAAGATTCTATTGGCGGCCGCCACAATGTGAGTTGGTGGTCGCCATGTTGTAGTTGGTGGCTGCCACTTTTGGCTAGGGTTTTCAAGAGGTTATATTGACGGTCGCCACAATGAACATGGCGGTCGCCACTTCTGACAACGACTTGGGCAACAAGTTATCGATGGTTTGGTATAATTTCATTGGTTTCGGAGATTTTGAAGGTTTTTGATGACTGAGTTCAAATACCGAGCTTGGATCAACTCCTGAGGATCGTACTGAGGCACTATTCCTCCTATTTTCATCAACGGATTCACCTAAGATTAGGCGTGGTCAAATTGGGGTGTCTATAGTTGCCCCTCTTTGATATAACTTACATAGCAAACGCATGATGCAAGTTATATGAAAGATCTAGAGATACCATCCATTTGACCGTGTCGTCAATCTTAGGCCATACAAACACACATATGATGTTGGTCGAACTCGAATTTTTACCGAGCTGCCTACGTACCCCTTTTGCTAGGGATCAGACCAGAGCATAGTTCATGGGGCAAAATGCAACGATGTAATGATGCAGTCATTTACATTGCAATGTAGATCTAATGTAAGAAGGCTCTGATGTCATAACATAGATCGCTAAGGAGATTAATCAGTTTTAGGTCGTGAAAGGACCGATGAGTCAGTTTATGGTCATGAGGAGGACCGATTGGTCAGTTTAGAGTCATAATGAGGACCGAAAGGTAAGTTTATGGTCGTGAGGAGGACCGACGGGTCAGTTTAGGGTCATGAGGAAAATCTACGAGTCAGTTTAGAGTCATGAGGAGGCCCGACGAGTCAGTTTAGGGTCATGAAGAGGACCGACGAGTCAGTTTATGGTCGTGAGGAGGACCAACGAGTCAGTTTAGGGTTATGAGAAGGACCGACGAGTCGAACATCGAACTAATAGGTCAGGTCAAGATCTAAGAATATGGGACTTAGAGAATCGA
>JAOTRH010196920.1:0-11401 GCA_034768845.1 Heliamphora exappendiculata | reverse complement strand
AGTCAAATACTGGACAGAATATACGGACTATGCATTCATACTTCACAAATATAAATATGAAACCATAAATGCAAAACCATCTCTAAATGTTTCTCATTAATATGTCAAGGATCCAGAATAAAATACATGAAAAACATGACTTTTCAGTATACATTCCCAACAGAAGAGTCTTAGCAAGAACTAGTGGAGCGGGATCCTGACCCTCATGAATTTGATAAGCTACATCCACCAAAAAAAGAGCTCCGCCATCGAACTTCACAGCCATGAACTCTAATCTTCCAGGCTACAAAACTTTCGAACATCACGACCGCGAGATATTTCCTTATGGCCGTAACTTTGTTTTTTGTAAAGACTTTGACAGCACTTCCCCTCTTTGTTAACATGCCCAATTCCTTGCCAGGAACCTGTAACTAGTCGTAACACAAAAATGGGCTCGTAGAGCAAGTATCCAACTCACAAACATAAATCATGTGTAATAAAAGATTCGAGTGATCGAAAACATGTTTTCATATATATGAAAAAAGACAAGCATCCACAATGAACATAATGTAATCTAAAGGCATGAAGGCATGTCCCAATCAAAACAGTAATGTATACATATGCAATGCATCAAGTGTATTAGCGGGCACGCAGGCCTCCATGTACAAGAAATAAAAGAGAAAAGAAAAGATGAAGGAAGTAGCAAGGGTCGTCATTCACACCGAGTCCTCTTTCCCTTTTCAAACCCTAGTCATATGCAAAGCGTTGTCTAGGTCCTAAGTTCGTGAGATAATTCTTAGGTTTTTCGAAGCCCTAGAGGACTAGACATCCCTCTCTTCTAAAACCCTAGTAATATGCAAAGCGTTGCCTAGGTCCTAAGTTCGTAAGACTATCCTTAGGTTTTTTCCAAGCCCTAGAGGACTAGGCGTCCCTCTCTTTCAAAACCTGAATCATATGCAAAGTGCTGTCTAAGTCCTAAGTTCATGAGATGATCCTTAGGTTTTTTCAAACCCCAGAGGACTAGGCATCCCTCTCTTTTAAAACCTTAGTCATATGTGAAGCGTTGTCTAGGTCCTAAGTTCGTGAGAATATCCTTAGGTTTTCCCAAGCCCTAGAGGGCTAGGCATCTCTCTCTTCTAAAACCCTAGTCATATGCGAGGCATTATGTAGATCATAAGTCCATGAGACGATTCTTATGTTTGTCAAGCCCTAGTGTTCTAGGCACCCTAAGCACTGCATCCCAGGCACCCCCGTGGAGTTCTTAACGCTTTTGGATTGTTGTTTATTTCTTCAGGTCCTGACTCGACCTTTTGAAATTCTTATGTTTTGCATCATACCTTGTACATGCACCATGTTTGCATCATATGTATTGCCCCACGAACTATGATCGAACTGATTCTTTGCGATAGGGGTATGTAGGAAGCTCAATGGAAATTCGAGTTCTACCACACTTTTCTGTGTGTTTTGTTTGGGCCTAAAATTGGCAACTTGTTCAAATGGTTTGACTTTGGAGCTTTAACATTTACTTGCGCCATGACTTGTTGCAAGCTTTGTCAAAGAGAGGCAACTATAGACACCCCAACTTGACCAAGCTGAATCTTAGGCACCCGTCTCGAATGCACTCCAATGACAAGAGAAATAAGAATTATGCTCAAAGATACTCCCAAGTAAGCAAAATCATGAATTCAGTTCAAAGCCTAAGAAAACCACCAAAAACCTTCAGGCCATGACATTCCTTCCCTCACGGCCCCACCTTTTTTGAAACCCTAGAACAGGGTGTGTCCTTGAACCCACAGCCGTTACCTATTTGAAAACCCTAGAACAGGTCGTTCCTTCCTTTGCCGCAGTCGTAACTTTTTGAGCCTAGTCGCGACTGTCTTTTTCATTGCCATAAAGGTAGCGACCGTCACTTTTACACCTTTTTGGACAGGTGGTAGCATTCTAGTGGGGGTCTATGTTACCCACTTTGCCTATAAATAAGCATCATTTTTTAAGAAACGGAGAGAAGAAGAACCTAGAGGTCCAAACTCTGCCCAAATACACCTTCACCCGATATTTTTCTATCCATTCCATACTTCCCAAGCCTTGTTCGTGATCTTGCTTGTCTTGAAGGATTTTGTAGAGCTCGTATTGGTTTGGAGATAGCCTATTCTCACCCCTGAGAGGCCATTTAAGATGGATATTCATATGAGGTAATCTTAGGAACCCATGACTCTTTTATAAACCCTCATTTTCTTCCCTTGAGGGTGTCATGGATAAGGCTTCCATTATTTTTATTGTTTATTCATCATTCATTTTGATCTAAGCATTGTTTCTTTAAGTTTTCATTATAAACAGTATATTTGTAGCTCTCTATTTCATATATTACAGTCTCATTTATTTCATTTCGATGTTCACAAGCGTACTGAGTACGTCTAAAGCTTTCTAAGGTTCTAGAACATGACAGCCACAACATTCAAATGTCACGGCTGTGTGGTGTTTGCCCTTCGTCGATGCATTTCTTCCTTCCTTCCTCACGGCCGTGATATCTTGCTGTCACGACCGTGACATTTATTTCAAGGCTAAAAATATGAAAACTCCTTTCAAAACTCTCTAATATTAATTTATTTCAAGGTTTTCTCCCTTTTTCTCATTCTGTTTTTCTTTCCCCTTTTTGTACTTTAGTTTATGTTGTTGTTGGGTAATAAGTGATAGATTTGACCTAGATGTAATGGGTCATGACCTCCATTCTGTACATTCCCTTTTTTCTATATGTTATGTAGTTATGAAAACATAATGGCCGTGTCCTTTTAATGTCACGGCCGCGTGTTTTGTCAAACT
This sequence comes from Heliamphora exappendiculata, assembly GCA_034768845.1. Classification (NCBI taxonomy): domain Eukaryota; kingdom Viridiplantae; phylum Streptophyta; class Magnoliopsida; order Ericales; family Sarraceniaceae; genus Heliamphora; species Heliamphora exappendiculata. The sequence continues at coordinate 8,602 of JAOTRH010196920.1, read as the reverse complement.
CACAATAACGGCTGCCAGTGCTCTTGTTCTATTTTTAATGGCCACAAACTTTTATTTTCATATTTGTCACAGCCGCCATATCCTCTTGCTACGGTCGTGAGGTTTTATGAGGTTAGTGACAAAAAAATGTGTTTATGTACTATGTTATTCATTTTTGACATGCGTGACATATCTAGAAATAATAACCAAGTTGCATGACCCTAGGATCGTAGTTAGAAATTTGTTTTTCTGCTTGCTTTTGTTTGAACTTTCTGTAACCTCCCATTCTGTATATGTTACCTTTAAAAAGTTTAAAACAAGAACCAACATTGACAAAGCCGGGGCTAACCTCGCGGTTGGGCAAAAAGGGTGCCTAACACCTTCCATTTTCGTATTTTATCCCCCGAACCCTCTTTTTCTTTGGTTACGTTTTTTAAAAACCCGCAATCTTTTTTTTTTGTTTTTTTTAGTTTTTCTCAAAAATCAAGTGACGACTCCATTTTTCTAAAAAGCGTGCTCAAATATCTTGAATTTTCTTATTTTAAAAAGAAAAGAATATTTTTCTAAAAACAATGGATATCTGATGCACTTCACGAATAAACGAAATGCCCGCAGCACGCCCTTCCCTTTCCAAACGCCTGCAATGATCAATCCCGATCACGGGACATGGATTCCGTCAATAACTAATATTCACTATATAACTAAGGTCGTTATCCAACTCATTGAGATTATTGACCCGTAAAATATCGCACCCTCTAATAAATCAAAATAACGAACATTAAATATATGCGTATACTAATTATTTCGGGATTAAGAGTATAAGCACTCATAAAATCATTGGGTGTAAATTAATTTATATTGTCAGTATAAAATTAATTATCCCAATGCGATCATGTTCGATACACACAAAATGTACTAGCACAATGTGTCAGAACCCAATCTCTCTTTTTCTTGCCTGAATTTTAGAACCTGTGACCCTATCGAGGACCCAATCTTTAGCAAGAATTAGGAATTCTCAGTTATCCTAGCTTGTTCATTTTTAGGAGAGTTAGCTTTGGCTTCTGTCTTTAGTAATTTTTGGTGTATCGGCGTGGCATTAGCCAGTTGGGTTAGCTTGTTCTGTGGGGTCCTACCCATGTGGGTTGTGCTTGGGCTTGTTAGTTATTTTGTTGTCTCCTATCTATGCGGGTTGTGCATGGTTTTGCTCTATAGTTACGTATCCCCGTCGTTAGGCTAGGTTGGGTTTCGTAAGTTATTAGTTTCCTTTTATTATGTTGGTAAGTGAGGTAACTACTTGGGATATGTCCATTGGAAACATGTACATCTTTCTTTTCTTTTATGTTACAATTAATTACGCAAAAAAAATGTGTCAAAACAATTGTCGAAACAATTATCATTTTTCATAATCAAGATAGATGTACTAAAAAATTATGCTAAAAATTGTGCTACAGTTGTGTTGATCATGTGTCCAATTCCATCTAAAACTGTGAATTAAAAACTCATATTTTACAAGAAGCGACAATCTAGTCTTCTGTGTATAAGCTAAACTCTACACACCAGATTAAATACTATGTAAATAAAAGACATCCATGCACAACATTAAATAAATAATAAAACGCGTATCCTGCAAGACCTTTGGGCATGATAGTAATAAGTGCCACCAGTTCGTGCAAAAGGCAAGTGTAGAGACCTCCAAGGTTCAAGCTGAGTGGATTGAAGTTGGTGAAGGGAAAGATGAGGGTCCGGGAGAGTTTGCAATGGAGAAGCTTAATCCTTTGTCTAAAGCCCAGCCGTGTGGGGTAATTCCAGAGAAGGGTCCTAGGTTGGGGCTAACCTCTTATTAGCAGGTAGTCGCTCCCGTTGTTGAGATGAAGGTGCAATGCCCTAAGATAGATAGTGTTACTCATAGTCATCTCTGTAGCGTCTGTACTCCGCTAGTCAGTAATCCTACCTCTACAGATCCAAGTGGCTATGAGGCTACTCTAGCTGGCTATGATGCAACTACTGTGGCTTTAACAACGCAAGTCGACGTGGGAGATAGGGAGGAAGATGCGGGTGGTATTCCCGACGAAGATGGAAGTTCAATTGATTCACCCTCTTCAGTACAGCTCAGGTTCAGTGCTAAGGGAGGAAACAATAAAAAGATAAAGAAAAGGATCTCTGACTCTTCGAACTGGTATTCCTTTAGCCAATAACCTGGTTGTGGGTTGGGTTTTTTCTTTGGTGTGTTTTGAGGTTTTGTTTCTTGGATATGCCCTCACTTAGTGCGGGGGTTGGGTGTTCTTGTTTTTGTTGGAGGGTTTCCTCTACTCTCATATAATCTCCTGGGGTATTCCCCTTGGAAACTTGTTATTTTTTTCTCTTTTTTTATGATACAATTAATTACCAAAAAAAATAAAACACATATATTTGCTAATGAAAATTCTCATAAATTGAAAAAACTAATTTTATTAATAAATAAAATTAAATATCAAAACCCAAAACATAGTTTTTAGTATACAATCCTGACAATTGTTACTATTTTGTGGTGAACCCCCTACTAACACCATGGGTACGTTTCTTCTTTACTATACCTCGGACTTTGGGTTGACACTAGCGAGGGCATCATAAATCTTAAGGTGAGAGCATTTGGGTTAGCCAAGCTGCACCTGGACCTCATGCTATTGTGATTGAATAAAACAGCTGTGGTATAAAACTAGGCAATGCGGTTATTATTCACAATGAGGTGCATTGATTGCCTTAGTGATCAATTTCCTATAAAGTCTATCTCTTTGACCTTCTGGCCATGGAGTTCGTTGTTTTCTCTTGTGGTTTATGGTCAAGCTAGGTATATGCATAACATTCTTCATCATTATATCTTGTGCATCTCTATTACATCGTTATATTGCCTTCTTAATGAATGCCATGCCTTGCGAAATTTCAACTGAGTTTGTAAACTACATATTAACTTATGATTATTCACTTGTCCTGTTGTGGAATGTGGTCTAGCTGGATTATGTTGTAGTGACCTGGTACGTGTTTATTTTATTCGTCTATGCTTTCGGTTAAACGAAGTGACAGAATTAAAGTTGAGTATGGGGGATATAAATTTTTTTGTTCATTAATGAAGGAACTAATGGTATGTGAAATGTAATTGAGATACAGGATGATAAATAACAATAATTTGTGGTTAAGTAGAGTTTATTAATTTAAATTCTTGAAATATGGGAGTAAAATTAAGTTATAAATGTGGAATTAAATTAGAGTGAAAAATGGGTCATGAAAGAAAAAATTAGAAAGAAGAAAGTAGAAACAATAAGAGGCAAGCCAAACATGGCCTTGGGCCATTCTAGAAACATGTAGAGAAAGGGAAAGAAATAAAGGGGCAAGGGGTCCCATTCCTCACCCCCACTCACGCCACTCTCCTCTTCTCTTCTAATCTCTTCTCCTCTCCTCTTTTTCTTCTTTTCTCCATCTCTAGAGAGAGAAACTCAAGAACCCTATGAACCCTAACCCTCCCTAATCCAAATTGGTTAAATTAGAAGCTAAATTGGAGGAGGCAAACAAGTAAGGAGCTATAGCTTTGGAGCAAGAAATGTGAGACTGAAACATCAAGAAGTAAATCGAAGGGGTAGCCAAAACCCTAGGAGGTAATTTTGGTGAAATCTTGAAGTTTGGAGGCTATTTGAGGTAGGATCTAGACTATCTCTCATGTTTTGTGGTGATTTGTTGATATTTTGATTATGCAAGTAAATTCTAGTTAATTCCTTGCATAATTTGCAGAATTGATAGGGTTTGTGTGTGGGTTTTTAAAGAAATTGGGAGTTTTTTTTTGTAATTAAATTGGGAGTTTTGAGAAAGGATTACCATGAATTTATTCCAATTTGTTGAATAAAAGGGATTTTTTTTAGGTAATTAAATGTAGCATAAAAAAGAAAAAAAATATATGTTTCCAAGGGGCATTCCCCAGGTAGCTACATCACAAACCAACAAAACAAGAAACAACAAAACCACAAGACCCCACATGGCAGCGGGAGAAACAAACTAGAGCATATACCACGCACAACCCGCGTGGGATGAAAATAAAACACTAACCAACACCCCGCATGGAAGAACTACCAACGGCCAAAGAACGTATTTTCTTTTTCCTACCACTTGACTGCTTAGTCTGCTTATTCTCTGCCTTCTCTTCATAGGTAGTCGGGGTCCACAGATCCATTTCCTCACTATTTTCCTCATCCAACAGCGCTCTAAAGGAGTTTAACAAGGTTAAATCCACGGCATCGGTTCTAGGCCCCACAGCCACATCTATACTAGTTTCCATTAGCGTAACCCCTAACATACACACATCTTCCTGATCGCCCTTACTCTGGCTAATGGGAGGCTCACAAACCATATTCTTGCTTCCTAAGGTTGCACATGGGATAGAGGCGGATGGGCCACCTGAACGAATAGCTGCTCCTGCGGCCTCCTTACCCAGACCAAACCGAATGTCTTCAAAAGTGCCCACTGCTTCCTGATTGCCCGCGTGCTTAGGAATTGAAACATCCTCCTTCCCTTTCCCAACCCGAGACCCATCAGTGGGGCACTCCATAGGAACCTCCTTGCATTTACTAAACTCGTGGCCAAAGGCTTTACAACGAGAACAAATCGAGGATAAACCTTAGTATTCCACATGAACGGTCACAACCTCCCCTTCACATCTAACCAAGACTGAGTTGGTAGCAACCTACCGGCATCAATTTCAATACAAACGCGCGCATAAGAGAAACACTGCTTTGTATCCGTGGCTCTATCCAGAAAGAGAGGAACACCTACTGCACTTTTTATTCTACTCAAACAATTAGAATTTCAAAATTCAAGAGGTAACTCATGGAATTTGACCAAAATGGGAATTTTAGAGGGAGCCTCCTCAGAGAGCTTAAGCCTCTTTTTCCATCGCCGCAAAATCAAGAGTCTACCGAAAAAATGCCAAGGCCCCTTGTCTAAGATATTCTCCATAGCTTTTATGTTGCAAAATTTAAAGATAAGAAATCCCTTGTCAGTACCGTACATGTCCACCAAACCCTCTTGACCCCACAGGGTCCTTGCCGTAACCCAAACTAGGCCAAAAGCCAGGTCAACATCAAGAAAATAACCTATGAGGCAAGATTCCCAAGACTTATCATCAACCAAATCCCCTGCAATTTCAACCACCTCCGGATGGTTTGGGTCAGTGGATTCCACAAATGCTAGGTTAGTGCTGGAAGTACTTCGGTTCATAAGCAAGGAGGCCCAATATTTTGGTTGGGCCAATACGTCAAACACCTTGTCTACATTGTCAATGGTTGCAGTATGCCTACTCACCTCTTTCAAAATTTATGGCCCTGCCAGTGGAGCCCAAGGCTCTTGAACATGTTTATCTCCCAACCTAGCACATCCCCTGAATGAGGAACGCCCACCGCCCCTTCCCCTAACCGAAGATTTGGTGCCCGAAGAGCGTGAGGCCCCCTTCCGAACTGCTTACCATCACTGCCCTTAGAACTCCTACAAAACTCCACCAGAGAACCCGTACTCTGAAAATCATCAGTAAGTCGAACATCGGAGTTCCCCTTTGCTCCCCCGATTTCAGAAACACATGAGAGTTTCCTCGAATTCGATTCTCTCAGCAAAGTGAGATGGGAGCAAAGGTCTTCAAACACCTCTGCTCGAGTAGGGCTAACCCCATCTTTCGAGAGAGCAATTTCAGATTCAAGCATCTGTTCAAATTGAACCTGAGCTGCCTGTATCTTGCTCAAGATATGAGCCTCTGAGGAGAACTGGGTCTGTCATCCACTCGGAGCAATCTGCGCTAAGGTACACTAAGAACCCTTGAACTGAGCTTGCTGCGTCACACCGGCGAGGGGCGTCTTCGATGAACCCTCACTGTTCGTTGAAACCCTACCTGGGTCTTGCTCCGTGCCCATCTTCGGGTTAACAATCTTCATCAGCAGTGTTATGGAAGACCCTAGCACGAGAGATTTTTCTGCACTTTCATTCGCACCTAATTTCGCACACAGTTACATCGCAGCTTTTATCAAAAAGGGTTTTTGATACTTGAAATTTAATGTTTTTGAGTTGATTATATGAATGAGTTGGATTAAAGGATTTGGGATGGATGTTGACTTTAAAATCTAAGAAAAATTCAATTTTTGGTGCGGGACCGCTCAAAGAACTGTTCGAGCGGTCTAGCGGGCAGTGTTGGGATGTTCTCGGCTTCTTGTTGCATGCCAGATCACTCGATAGACCGCTCAAGCGGTCTAGCCCGCGGTCTGTTTTGCTGGTCAAAAAATATATTCTTTAAATCAGTGTATCTCCCTCATATGGACTCCGAATTGGATCATTTTTGTACTCAAAGTGAAGCTCCAGAAGTCCTCTTTCCAATAGCACCACTCTCACAATAAAATTCTTTTAATAGAAAAAGTTAGGACCAAAATAGTGAAAGTTTGTCAAATTTTCTTAACAATTTTTCACCATTTTTGGCCAAATGTCTTGGAAAATGTTATTTTTCATCCTCATTGAACTTTTTATCAAAATTATCGTCTCTTGGGCTATGGATACACACACACACACACACATATATATATATATATACACATTTGGGGTTGGGATGCATGTGTTGAGCCCGTCAGTTAGATTTTACGATAAAAGCGGGCTTTCTACATACACTGAAGGTTATGATATGATATGGTCATCATTTAACATTTCCAAGCATTTAGAAGAGTAACATGGGTCTTAAGCTTGTATATGTGCATCTGATGGGTGTATTCCATTTCTTCAAATGATATGAGCATGATTCAATTAATTTTACGTTATTAGTACTTTATGAAGTTGATAATAGAAATGTGAATTATGAGAAATTTTGTATTGAAGCTTATGGTGTATGTGACTCAAAAGGAAACTTGAATACTCAAACGGAATATGATTTGAAAATGAAGTGGAAAACTTAAAAACTTGAAATCGAAATGGCAAACGTGATAGTGATTGGGAGAGGAACCGATTGTGGGTTGGACTCCTGAATCGTGAAATTGAAAGTTATGAACAAATAATGAACCGTATGGATTGATGTGGATTAAATTTGTCTTGCACAGCTCCGTGGTGAAAGATTGAAAACTTGCGTAAGATGGGGACCACATGTCCACAGGTTAGCCCCCGAAATGTGGTGTTGTATCGTGGTGAGTTATAGAGCTATCTATCACCAAATGGCTTCGCATAGCCTATTAGGAATTAATAGGGAGGGGTTTCTATATGTTGCACCCGACACCGGTTCATTAATTGTGACACGATTTGTGAGAAATTGGATTTTGAGAAAGTAAAATGGATAATGGGAAAGGATGAAATATTTTGAAAAAGGGCTCAATGAATGAGAAATATGAAATAAAGAATTGATGTTATAACAAATGAATAAATGAATTGAATAAATTGGTGTGCGTGGGTGTGTGCGTGGGAATGAATAAAGAATTGGTGAAATTTGTATTTTTACTTCGGTTGCACCCATCACACTTCACAAATCACGCATTACATTTGAGTTAGTATTTGTCCTATGGGTTTCGACTCACGTACGTATGCTAAACCTTTTCAGGTTTCGAGGATCAGAGCGATACCAGGGCAAAGGATGCACTTGGGAAGGGCTTGATGAAAGATTTAGTGTTTCTTTCGTATTTTAAGTTATGTTTTTACATAAACTTAAATGGATTATTGTAATGATATTATTATTGTTAATGAACTTTTGAGATCTCAAGGTATTTGTTTGGAATTCGTCATGTAAGAATGACGTGAGAATAATATTTTATTATGGTTACTTAAAGAAATTTTTTTTTCTTAAATAAGTGTTGAACTCAAATATGTAGTAAACGAAATTTATAGTTGATGTCCTTTTATGGGGACGGTTTGGATTCACTACTACATTAATGTTAAAATATCACACTTAAAATTTTTTAAAAATTTCACTTTTTATAAAAGTGTGATAAAAAATACAAGTAAAATTTGTAATCTCACTTTACCAAATAAAGTAAGATTATATATATTTTTTATCTCATTTATTTAAAAAATGTGATAATAAATAATTTTTTTATTCTCACTTTTTACTTGTAAGTGTGATAAAAAATTAACTAAAACCAAAATTTAATCTTCACTTCCCTCTCACTTCCCTCTATCTCCCCGATAGTCTCAGCCCTTTTTACTTCCCTAGCTAGCACCTCTCTCTTTCCCTCTCTTCCCAGCACGGCTCACGCCGTGTCCACGACCACCGCAACCATCGGCGTCATCGACCACCAACCCGTTGCTGACCTCCCTCATTATTTTCGTTTCACCCTAGCTCTCCCCCCGACGCCCCTATTCTTGTCTCTTCATCTCCTTCATTCCACCATTGATGGAGCTCGAGCTTGAGGACTAAGCTTTTTCAGCAGTTGAGGATTCAGAACTCTAAATTGGTGGTCACCAGTTGGGATTCAAGCCATCTAGATTGGAGATCTTGCAACTGGACCACCGAGAATCACAATTTTCCCAGAAGCTGCGGAAAATTTTTTCTCCCCTGTTATACGGCGTTCGTCCTTTCCCCTCTTTTACTAATTTTGTTTTTGTATGGGAGGCCACCGGGGATGAACCATGGTGAAATCGACATATC
>JAOTRH010196899.1:0-11402 GCA_034768845.1 Heliamphora exappendiculata | reverse complement strand
AATTCATATCACATAAATTTTTAAGCATAGTCATAAATCCTACTTCTTTGAAATTCAAGCAACTAGGGTCAAATCCAAACGAGCTCCAATCGACCGAAACTTCCAACCAAACGATAAGAAATGAGCTTCCAACGGCAAGCTCAAGCCTCCAATAGATGCCCACTGGGAGAGAGGCAAGAGATCCACTCTAATCGAGCAAGGAAGGCTCTAAAAGATCACCAAAATCAATCGTAGGACTTAGTTTTTCAATTAGAGAGAGGGAGGAGAGGAGGAAATGAAGAAAAAAAGCTTCAAACTCGACTTTTAAGTCTGTCCCTGACGCAGTCCATCCGAACACCCTTAGTCCCGTCTGAACACAAAACGCACATGCCAATTTCCGTTCATGTGCCGTCCGGATGCAAAACCTTCTATTCCATTTGCATCCAGACACCCATATTTTCGTTCGGATGCAATTCCGCGACTGCACTACTGTCTCAACTTTAAACGATCATATCTCCTTCATCTGAACTCCGAATAGGGTCATTCTTGTGTTCAAATTGAAGTCCTAGAAGTTTACTTTCGAATGATTCTAGCCTCATACCAGATTTTATTTTGAACAAAAAATTATGACCAAAATAGTAAATATATGTCACTTTTCTTCACACATTTTTTGTATATTTTTGTCCAAACTTCTTTTTATAACATTATTTTGCTTCACTGAACATATCGTGACATGTTTTAATTAATATTTTTAAATTACAAGTGACCAGGTCCCTACAAAATGAATGCATCCAATTATGTTTGGAATTGTGCCAACCTAACTTCTGACCAAGCCGGATTGTGTATAGCCCAAAGTAACAATGCTATAAGTTCGAGATTTGCCTCAATAAATAGGACTTTAACAATTTTCAAGCATGCTTTGATTTATAATGAATGAAATTTGCAGGACAAATAAATAAAAATTAAAACTGAATTTGAAATGACTTTGTACTGAATAAACATAAAGTGAAATAATGACTAAAGCTATTTCTAATGAGAACGAAAATTGAATCTAATCGACTAAATTGAAATGGAATAAGGACGTATTAATAGATTTGGACTTAGAAATGGAACGATATGTAACTACAAGATAAGAAACTAAAATAAGCTTGGGGCTTTGATATGTGTTGGATGTGTGTTTTTCTCCCTGCCTTCTCTTTATACTTTTAGCATTTTCAATAACCACTTACCCTACTTAGCTCCACTTTTTTCACAAATAGCTAATTCCTTCTTTTGACTAATTCTCGAAGTGACACATGTTAAACGTTCATATTATTTTGCAAGCATCTCATTTTTTTTTGGGCAACAACAATAACTAATTTTTCCAATAATTTCTGTGTCACATTCCATAACTATTTTCTTATTTTTTAGTCTATGCTTCTAATTTTACTCCAACTCAAAAACAACTTCCATTTTTCTCTCCTCATTTTTATCTCAAACTACCAACCCTTTCTCTTTTTAAGAAATCTTTAAAATTCTTTTTTATCCCTTGATGTCAAATAAAAATTTCTAAATTTGGTCCAAACAGCACCAAATTGTTATACCCAAAAAAAAATATCTTTATATTATTAATTAAAAATATTATATGTAGAATAACGGTCCGTGTTATTACAAAAATTCTGGTATCGTTTGTTAATCCATTTTAAAATTAAGATTTTTATTTTAAGTAATTTTAAGTTCAATAAAAAAATTCATTTAGTATAATTTTAAAATGAATGAAAAGTTAAAACAAATTTAGAGCTTTAAGTGGCTTTAATTAAATAAGCAATGATACAATAAGACATTGGCCCTCTTTTGGCTAATTGTTATAGTTTTTTCTTTTTTCTGTTTTTTTATTTTTTTATTTTTGACTAAATTTTTTATTTCTTTGAATTGGTTTCATGAGTTGAACCAAAAAAATTTTAAAAAAAATTGATTGAAAGAAAAAAAAAATTCACTAAAAATAAAAATAAAAAATAAAAAATTTGACTTATTAACTTATTTTAGATTATTTTTATTTTTTCTAAAATATTTTTAGATTTTGATTAAAAAACATATTTTTCAACTCGTGTCAATGAGAGGGGTTGAAGAGTAAAATAATTTGATTAAACGATAACAAAAATTAATTAAAAATAAAAATAAGTTAAATAAAATAAATAAATAATTATTCTAAATAGAGCCATAACTTAAAGTGATTTTAAACCAAATAAAACTTGTTATGAAATTTTTGTATAATATAATTTTATATTTAATATGAATCTTGTTGATAAATATTGACGAATAAATTCTAAAAAAATAGTTTTTATGAAAAATGGATATTTATAATAAAAACTATAATATCCTTTTTAAATGCATAAAGAATATTTTAGTTAAAAAATAAAAACATTGAGAGACTGCAATAAATTTGCACTAGTAAATAATTATTTTTTTATTTTTTATATTTTAAAATAAAAAATAATAATAACTTTACTTTACACCAGAATCCAGTGAATAATCACTCAGTAAAGTTGGTTTGTTATTTAGGGAAATTATTAGGAGGAGTTGGTTAAGATTCCACTTTGTTAAAAAAGGTATTGGTGGGCTGGGGTCATATTCCACAATCATTACATACACATATATACAGGTTGTATTTGTCAAACCTTTAGAAAAACAGTTATTTTTTATTTTAATAAATATTTTATAATTTTAGTCTAAGATTTTATAGTTTTAAATTCTTGTCATTGTAAGAAATTAAAAAAATATATATTTAATTAAAAAACAAAAAGGACAAAAACAGCTATTTTTAACCCTAAAAAATGAGGTTTTTTTTTAGTATCAGTATGGGATAGTTTTAAGCTTGAGTTTTAAAAATTTTAATTTTTTTAAAAAAATAATAAATAAAAAAAATGAGAGTGTTTGGGATAATTTGAAAAATTAGATGTTAAAAGAAAAAAAAGAGAAAGAAAAAGATTTTATCTTTTTTTAAATTATCTTGAAAACCATGCAGAATTATTATTCCAAACAAACCAATTTAAAAGTTAAGTTTTTAAAAAAAAATCAATTTTTTTATTAATCACAAAAAGGGCCTTAGTCACAGCTTCTTTCTACATTAATTACAAAAAAGTAACTTTTAGACACCTCCTTACTAGAAGAAGTGAAACATTAAAAAAGTTGGTACCAAAATATAAAATAAAAAATAACAGAATCAAAAATAGCTATTTTTTACTCATTAAATCCTGCTACAAGTTTTTTAAATAACTACAACTTCTTTTATAATTTATAATTATATTTTTTTTTATTTTAATTACAAATTATAAGTTACAATTTTTATCAAATACTTACAGCTTCTATTATAAATTATAATTTATACGCTACTAACAGTAATTTTGCCAAGCACCACTGTAGTGTTTGGCATTTTTAAAAAATTTACTAATTTTTTTTGTTTACTCATATCAAACATTAACTTTTTTCTAATAAAATTATTATAGTACTTTCAATTAGAAAGATTAACTTTATTGACAAAAACCAAAAAACATGTTAGTATCTTCAACACTATAGTTTAAAATTAAAAAATAAGAATATTTTATACAATTTAACAAAAACTTAAAACAAACAATTTATTTTAAATAATTCGACTTTTTCTTTATTTTTTTTTTAAAATATCAAACTTTTTAGGCATATCAAACAGATCAAACACAAACAGCACCACCATATCCATGTGTGAAGAAGGAGAAGGAGAGAGATAATTGCAAAAGAGAAGATTTTGAGTCTGGACTTTTCAATTTTAGCCACATGAATTAAAGGGCACTTTCATTTGGCAGAAGGAGGAATCAAAGGTGTTCAGAACTGTTCAGTATTCAATTTGACCGAGAAAGTGAATGAGCGCTGGAAAAGGTAGGAGGGATATGGAAAGTGATTGAGCACAAATATACGTAGACTTTGTTTATTTGTTATATTTTTTTTTTCAAATTTTGTTAAAGGGTTAAAATTTAACTACATATATTTATAGTTTTTCTAATTTTAAATGGGTAAATTGGGGTAAGTCCTATTCTAAGAAGGTGATTGTGGATAGATCATTTTTAAAAATTGTGTATTTTATAAAGTTCTTTTTTAAAATATCCAAGAAAAATGAACTTTTATATTCATTTTTAAGTTTTTTGACTTTATAATTAAAATAAAAATATTTGTAAAAAAATTTGTTTTATTAAATGGTAGTTACAAACATTCACAGAATTATATCTCATGTTAATTATATTTTGCAAAAAATCTATTTCATTAAATGGCAAAGTTTAGTCGCTTTATTTTTTGCAATAATGTTTTACTTAGTCCATTTTATGTTATTTTTTATTATTTTTGGTAAAATTGTAAAAATTTTTACATATTAATTAAGTGACTGTTTCATTTTTATAAAAGAAAATAATACATATTGTACAATATCACATTAACAGAAAATAATACATGTTAATAATATTTTGGTTAATCTTTTTTATATTATTTTTCGTCATCTTTACTAAAATTGCAGAAAATGATACACATTAATTGAATGTAAAAAAATTATTTTTATATTTTTTAATTAAATAAATTAAAAAATATTTTTTTTTACGTTTTTAACCAATCTATATCGTGGAATGCGAAAAGTAAATAATCAAACATTCAAATTTAACGCACGAGATTTTTTACATGAAAAATCGAACTTAGGCAAAAAACAACGGGACTAATTCTAGTCTAAGTAAATCGAACACTAACCAATTGAACAGTTACAAGACACCTACTTACAGATTTTGATTGAATTCTCAATTCAAATGCCTTAAGCTATCTTATCGAGTCCACGTGCATTGTTTCTCGCTTGATCACTGCAACAACGAATCCTCGAAACTTCACACGTATTGAATTCTCAATACTTTTACACCGGCATAATTCTCCGTCAGTAAACTTAGAACGCCTTCTAAGTTGAACACGAACAATCTCAGAATTTTTGAAACTCAAAAGGAACTTTTAATCTGTTTTAGAATCTCTAATTATTGAAGTGCAGAAATTAATTTTCGTGGTTAGCCTATGATCCTTTATATAGGCCTCAAAATCAGGCAATTGGCGTTTCAATCGAATTAAAATTGTTTGGGGTTCGCTTGAGCACACTTGGGACCGCTCGAGCGGTCATGTGTCAAATTGCTATTTGCACTTGCACGAACCTGTTTTATTAGCTTGTACATTCAGTTTTTTTCCTTATACTTTAGTCTTCTATCATGAATACAATTCTAATAAAGAACTCCTAATATTACTAAGACTTACAACTCAATTAAAAGACTTTAAACAAATTAATTAGATAACTCTTAAACACCCAAATTAAATAGGAATTCTAGGATTATTCAATTACTGCAATTTTAATCCACTTAGGAGTTTTACAATTACTCAAACATCTGAATTGTCATACAAATAAAATATTTAATTACAAATTAAATTCTTAATAGAATAGCTGCTTCATTATTGTAACATAAATTGAAACACATGAAATAATGTCATGAAATCCTCTAAAAAATATTATTGCTTCATGTTTATTATTTTAAAAACTCTTAATGTATATCATTTCAAAAACTGATATTTATCCAGACATTATTTCATGTATATCATTTTTGAAAATGTTATTGCTTATGTGTGACATTTTTTAAAATGAGTCAAATTTTTGTGTATTATTTAATAAAATATTAATTGTAATATTTTTTGCGTTTTAATATGTATGCCACGAAATTAAGCGGCCATTTAATAAACCTTAGTATGTATTATTTTTTGCGTTTTTATATGTATGGAATAAAATGAATTGCCCATTTGATAAAACTTTAATGTGTATAATTTTTTACGTTTTAGCAAATATAAAGCGGTCAAGTAATAAATAACGAAAAAGGATAGAAAATAAATCATCAAAAATATTATTGTAAATGTTTATATGTATTCACTATATACATGAAACTAAAAAAATGATCAAATTTTGGTGATTGAAACAGCAAAAATTAAGAAAATAAAAATTATGAAGTATTGATATGATATAAATTATTCTATGCATATCCTCATGCCATTACTAACAACCAAATGTGTAAATCATTCCATATATATATATCATCGTGCCGTTACTAACGACTAGGGGTGTAAATGTCAATTTTTTAAAAAAAAAATGTAAAACTGGAGGTAGTGAGATATGTAACTTTTGAAAAGAACCCATCCATAAACAACTTTTCAAAATGGGACATATTCTTAATTTACGTATTTTAAATAGATAAATGCAAATATTATTGCCTAAGTAGGTAAATTTATAACTGTGATAAATATTTATAACTTTTGTTTAAAATCATAATCACACATTTTAAGCTATAATCTATCGGTGAGAATTATAGTGCAATTTTGGGATGTTTGGCGAATTTACTCATAGTAATTTGTAGTTTTTTGTTACTGGTTGTAAATATTATTTACACTCTTTTCTAAACACCCATATTTTTTATTATAAGTTTTAACTATTTTTTTTTATATTTCAGTTACAAGTTACAATCTTTACCAAACATTCACAATTTTTATTACAAGTTACAATATATAAATCACAAATTTTAGTAATGCCAAAGACCACATTTGTTATGTACCAGCTAGAGTTTGATTGAGCTAGAATAAGATATTTTATGAATAAATAGTTCATTGCTTTATTTGAATCATTTGATATTATTAATGTTGAAAATATAGTAATGTATATAAATAATTTTAAATGGTTTCATGTTTAACAGAGTTGTAAGGTAATCTTATGAGCAATTTTGTCTTCTACTTATTCATGCAATTAGCTTGTACGCAACATTTTTTAAAATTAGAGTTATCCCATAAATGAGGTATTAGCTAAGTAGGTTTTTAAAAACCTCATAAATTGATCAACCAAATAAAGACTTATTTGAGACTATCATAAAATAGTCAAATTCCAATATACTCCAACTAAGCATGGTCTATAAGTTTGTAAATTTAGTACACCAAACACTCTTTTAGCTATGGTATGAGATAATTTTTTATTTGATTTTTTTTATCTTTAGTTTTATATAAATTTTGCCATTTTTAGTGAATGCTTTTTTACGTTAATCTAAACAAATATATTTTTTAGATTTTTTTTATTGTGAAAAATAAAAAATATTTTTTTTTACTAAAATATTAAAAATTTGGATAAGATGAAAAAATCTATTTTAAAATTTTATAAGGCTTTTTACACCATTAGTAAAACTTTTTCAACTTTAACTAAAATAAAGCCATTCATTTTTTTATTAGAAAACATCGAGAGTCCTAAATGCATTAAGGATTCGATATAAAATTGAACAAAAAAGTACATCGGATGAAAGACAGCTATTCAAAGGAAAGGAAAAAAAAACCTCCATACAAGAAAAAAAAAACTTTAACACATAGAGGATCATAAATCTCTACGTAGTAAGTTATTATTAAAAGATGTTAAAAAAAACTTTAAAAATAAAATATAAGAACCAATCACCATAAATCGCACAATGTTGCTCTTTTTTCATAACCAATAAAAATGGTATATATTTCCACCCAACTTTCACAAAAAGACTTACTGAAAGTCGTGAGTGATCAAGGCTCAATCTTAGCGTTAACGATATTAATTTATTTTTGTCGATTTGATAAATGTTTAAATCTAAGAGCGCTACTCTACGAGAATATAATGAAAAAAAACAAATAATAAAAAGGAAAACATATACTAAAAATAAAATAAAACACAAATTACACACAAAATAGAGAAAAATAGAAAAGGGAGAGAAAATAAAAGAAAAAAATGAAGAGGAGATGAGAAGAAGTATTAGGGCTGTATACTAAAAATCATGCATTGAATTTTTTGTATTATTTTTATTTATTAATAAAATTATTTTTTATTTTAATGAGAATCTATATGAGTAATATGTGTATTTTATTCTACATAATAGTTAATTTGATGTGTAGAGTTCAGTTTACATACAGAAAACTAGATTATTAGTTCTTATAGAATACAAGTTTATGGTTTACATTCTTAGATATAATTGGACACATCATCGGTACGAATGTAACACAGTATTTTAGTAAATCTGTCTTGATTACAGGAAAAAATAATTGTTTCGACAATTGTTCTAACATATTGTGCTAGCACGCTTTTGTGTATTGAACATGACCACGTTAGTGTAATTAATTTTATACTGACTATATAAATTAATTTACACCCTATGATTATTATAAGTGTTTTTACTCTTAATTTTAAAATAATTATTAGACATGTATATTTAATATTCGTTATTTTGATTCATTATATGGTGCGATCTTTTATGGGTCTATAATCCCCGTGAGTTGGATAACCGTATTACGTATATGGTGGATATTAATTGTTAACGTAATCTACATCCTGGTAAGGGATTGATGTTACCTCCTTAAGAAACTTTATAAATTTTAATTTTGTCAAAATCATGTAGGTGAATTTTATAATCCGATATAAAATAAGTTAAGCGAAAGGTTTTAAAAAATTATTAAAGAGATCGCTTAAATATAATTGTCAGTGATTTAATTTAATCAACGAATATGTGTAATATTAACGTAGGGAGAATAATAAGTATTTAATAACAAAAACTCGAAAGCTTAATTTTGAAAATAAGGTCGAGAGTCTAATTACGATTTTTATGTGGTATAAATTGTAATTTATGTTTTAGAAAATAAAAAATTAAAAACTTGTTTTCTATTTTAAGAACTTGTATTCCATTAAGTTCTAAGTACTTCTGAATATTTTATTTAGTTCTATTTTTTTAAATTTAAAATTATTATTGACAATATTACCCTCATCCCATCTCATTCCCTCGCGTTTATCATCGCCACCGACTTGTTCGTGTCCTCCATCCTACAAACCTCTCTCTCTCTCTCTCTCAATAAAAAACGAAACAGAGGCCAAGTGATGGACATCAGCTCGTTGCCCTCGCTGTCACCCCTCGTTGCCGCCTGAACCAGATCTGGACAACGACGACGACTCGCCGCCTTAGTATCACCTTGTAACGGCCTTGCGGTAATGAATCGAATCTTCAACGACATTGACGAGCTTCCTTCAATGTCACTCTCGTGATCAACATTTCTTGATTTCTTGTCGTATGTGTTCTAACCCTCGCTATATGGCATCTATATATATAATGTATGTGTTTATATTTACGTGGCTATAATTTGCTCATTTCTCTAATTTCATTTCCAAATGGTGTAGGTCTTTTAATTACTCGTTGAATATGAATCGTATATATAGATTGGTCCTGAACTTTGTTCACTAATGGCATGAAAAATAACAATGTAAAATTCTGGAAGCGAGCTAGTTATGGGCTCTATGTGGTGAATAAAATCCAGGCGAAGAAATTTTAAAAATTTCCATTTTTGCTTTATTCTTTGTTTTTCTTCCCAGAAATGCTTTGTTGTTTGTTTTTGTTTCTAAACGAGACATTTTACAAATATCTTATTTATTGAAAATGTCTCATTTTGGGTGTTGCCGATGGTGTGGGTGTTGACAGTAGGGAGTGTTGGCGATGGGGAGTGGCGATGGTAGTGGTGGTGAAATATTTTTTTTGAGTTATTAAAAATATCTCATTTTATGCAATGAGATATTTCCTCGCAATGAGATATTTCTTCACAATGAGATATTTGGTGTTGAAATGTCTCATTATTAATACATAATCTTTAGTTGGCAAATTTAGTGCTGAAATGTCTCATTTATTCGATTTTTTTATATTTTTACAACACAATCAAATGAGACATTTGTTCTGAAATGTCTCATTTGTTGTGAAAATATTTCATTATGAATTAAAAATGAGACATTTGTTATGAAATATCTCATTTTGTTATGAATATGTGAAAATGAGACGTGTGGTGGTGGTAGTGGTGGTTGTGGCGGTAGCGTGGTGGTGGTGGTAGCGGTGGTGACAAGGTGGTAGGGACGTAGTGATGGTGGTGACAGCGGGGTAGTGGTGACAAGGTAGTGGCGGTGGCAGGGTGGTGGTGGCGGCGGCGGCAGCGTGGTGATGATGGTGGTGGTAGTGGTGGCAGCGGTGGTGGCGACGGTGTGGTAGTGGTGACAGGGTAGTGGTGGTGGCAGGGTGGTGGTGGTGGTGGCGACGTGGTGATAGTGGTGGTAGTGGTGGTGGTGGTGGTGGCGTGGTAGTGGTGACGGGGCGGTGGTGATGGTAAGGTAGTGGCGGTGGCAGGGGGTGGTGGTGGTGGTGGCTGCGTCGTGGTGGTGGAAGGAGTGAATGGTATATCATGGGTAATTTTGGTATTAAAAATATTAAAAATAAATTAAAAATATGTCATATTTTAAGAAAGTGGGTGATGGTAAGACATTTTCAAAAGTTATGTATTCTATAAATATTTTTTTTAAATATCTAAGAAAATTAATCCTTTATACCACTTTTTAAGTTGAATTGACTTTACAATTAAAATGAAAAAATTTGTAAAAAAATTTATTTTATTAGATGATAGTTACCAATATTCACGTAATTATACTCTATACTAATTGTGTTTTGCAAAAAATCTATTTTATTAAATGAAAGAGTTTGGTCGCTTTATTTTTGGTAATAATATTTTACATAATTTATTTTATGTTATTTTTTATCATCTTTGGTAAAATTGTAAAAAATAATACACATTAATTAAGTGACCGTTTCATTTTTTTGTAATAAAAAATGATATACAGTGTATAATATCACATTAACAAAAAATAATTCGCATTAATAATATTTTTCTTAATATATTTTATATCATTTTTTGTCATCTTTGCTAAAATTACAGATAATAATACACATTAATTGAATCGCCATTTTGTTTTTATAACAAAAAACGATACACATCTCACAATATCAGTTTTAAAAATAATACACATGAAACAATGTTACGAGATGTTTTAAGAAAATGTTATTATTTTATGTTTATCATTTTAAGAACTCTTAATATGTATTATTTCAAAAATTGATATTGTTTCAAACGTTGTTTCATGCGTATCATTTCTGAAAATATTATTATTTCACGTGTGTTATTTTTGAAAATAAGTCAAATTCATGTGTATTATTTAATAAAACCTTAATTGTATCATTTTTTGCGTTTTAATATGTATGCAATGAAATGAAGCGAACATTTGATTAAACTTTAATATGTATCATTTTTTGTGCTTTAATATGTATGCAAAGAAATAAAGCGGTCATTTTGTGAAACCTTAATGTGTATCAATTTCTGTGTTTTAGCACATATGAAGTGGTCAAGTGGTAGATGACGAATAATGACAGAAAATAAATTAATAAAAATATTATTGTAAATATTTCCATGCATTCACCTTATACATGAAGCCAAAAAAAATATCAAATTCTTGTGATCGTATGAAGTAGTGAAAAATGAGGAAACAAGATTTTTGA